>CALNHX010005354.1:0-108594 GCA_940337035.1 Agriotes lineatus | reverse complement strand
ATTAAGCTCCTGAAGCCATTATTTTAACTAAATTAGTATAGAAATGAGAGCTAGGAAACTTGCAGGATTTTTAGTAAATAAAAAATACAATTTATCTAACTCCATCGGCGTCTTAGGGTAACCAACTTTGAATTGTTAGGTTCCAAAAAATCGAATGTCACCGTCATGTATGGAATAGCTTTATATTAATGATTTGCCAATTCTACAAACACAAATAGTGCTGCTAACACTCACCGTTCACTTTGGCTGATTTTTGAGCTTCCCATTAATTGATTATGGCACCGTTTAAGCTCATGAAGCCATTATTTTAACTAAATTAGTATAGAAATGAGAGCTTGGAAACTTGCAGGATTTATAGTAAATAAAAAATACAATTTATCTAACTCCATCGGCGTCTTAGGGTAACCAACTTTGAATTGTTAGGTTCCAAAAAATCGAATGTCACCGTCATGTATGGAATAGCTTTATATTAATGATTTGCCAATTCTACAAACACAAATAGTGCTGCTAACACTCACCGTTCACTTTGGCTGATTTTTGAGCTTCCCATTAATTGATTATGGCACCTATTAAGCTCCTGAAGCCATTATTTTAACTAAATTAGTATAGAAATGAGAGCTAGGAAACTTGCAGGATTTTTAGTAAATAAAAAATACAATTTATCTAACTCCATCGGCGTCTTAGGGTAACCAACTTTGAATTGTTAGGTTCCAAAAAATCGAATGTGTCACCGTCATTTACGGAATAGCTTTATATTAATGATTTGCCAATTCTACTGACACAAATAGTGCTGCTAACACTCACCGTTCGCTTTGGCTGATTTATGAGCTTCCCATTAATTGATTATGGCACCTATTAAGCTCCTGAAGCCATTATTTTAACTAAATTAGTATAGAAATGAGAGCTAGGAAACTTTCAGGATTTATAGTAAATAAAAAATACAATTTATCTAACTCCATCGGCGTCTTAGGGTAACCAACTTTGAATTGTTAGGTTCCAAAAAATCGAATGTGTCACCGTCATGTACGGAATAGCTTTATATTAATGATTTGCCAATTCTACTGACACAAATAGTGCTGCTAACACTCACCGTTTGCTTTGGCTGATTTTTGAGCTTTCCATTAATTGATTATGGCACCTATTAAGCTCCTGAAGCCATTATTTTAACAGAATTAGTATAGAAATGAGAGCTAGGAAACTTGCAGGATTTTTAGTAAATAAAAAATACAATTTATCTAACTCCATCGGCGTCTTAGGGTAACCAACTTCGAATTGTTAGGTCCAAAAAATCGAATGTGTCACCGTCATGTACGGAATAGCTTTATATTAATGATTTGCCAACTCTACTGACACAAATAGTGCTGCTAACACTCACCGTTCGCTTTGGCTGATTTTTGAGCTTCCCATTAATTGATTATGGCACCGTTTAAGCTCCTGAAGCCATTATTTTAACTAAATTAGTATAGAAATGAGAGCTTGGAAACTTGCAGGATTTATAGTAAATAAAAAATACAATTTATCTAACTCCACCGGCGTCTTAGGGTAACCAACTTTGAATTGTTAGGTTCCAAAAAATCGAATGTGTCACCGTCATGTACGGAATAGCTTTATATTAATGATTTGCCAATTCTACTGACACAAATAGTGCTGCTAACACTCACCGTTCGCTTTGGCTGATTTTTGAGCTTCCCATTAATTGATTATGGCACCTATTAAGCTCCTGAAGCCATTATTTTAACTAAATTAGTATATAAATGAAAGCTAGGAAACTTGCAGGATTTATAGTAAATAAAAAATACAATTTATCTAACTCCATCGGCGTCTTAGGGTAACCAACTTTGAATTGTTAGGTTCCAAAAAATCGAATGTGTAACCGTCATGTACGGAATAGCTTTATATTAATGATTTGCCAATTCTCCTGACACAAATAGTGCTGCTAACACTCACCGTTTGCTTTGGCTGATTTATGAGCTTCCCATTAATTGATTATGGCACCTATTAAGCTCCTGAAACCATTATTTTAACTAAATTAGTATAGAACTGAGAGCTAGGAAACTTGCAGGATTTATAGTAAATAAAAAATACAATTTATCTAACTCCATCGGCGTCTTAAGGTAACCAACTTTGAATTGTTAGGTTCCAAAAAATCGAATGTGTCACCGTCATGTACGGAATAGCTTTATATTAATGATTTGCCAATTCTACTGACACAAATAGTGCTGCTAACACTCACCGTTCGCTTTGGCTGATTTATGAGCTTCCCATTAATTGATTATGGCACCTATTAAGCTCCTGAAGCCATTATTTTAACTAAATTAGTATACAACTGAGAGCTAGGAAACTTTCAGGATTTATAGTAAATAAAAAATACAATTTATCTAACTCCATCGGCGTCTTAGGGTAACCAACTTTGAATTGTTAGGTTCCAAAAAATCGAATGTGTCACCGTCATGTACGGAATAGCTTTATATTAATGATTTGCCAATTCTACTGACACAAATAGTGCTGCTAACACTCACCGTTCGCTTTGGCTGATTTTTGAGCTTCCCATTAATTGATTATGGCACCTATTAAGCTCCTGAAGCCATTATTTTAACTAAATTAGTATAGAAATGAGAGCTAGGAAACTTGCAGGATTTATAGTAAATAAAAAATACAATTTATCTAACTCCATCGGCGTCTTAGGGTAACCAACTTTGAATTGTTAGGTTCCAAAAAATCGAATGTGTCACCGTCATGTACGGAATAGCCTTATATTAATGATTTGCCAATTCTACTGACACAAATAGTGCTGCTAACACTCACCGTTCGCTTTGGCTGATTTTTGAGCTTCCCATTAATTTATTATGGCACCTATTAAGCTTCTGAAGCCATTATTTTAACTAAATTAGTATAGAACTGAGAGCTAGGAAACTTGCAGGATATATAGTAAATAAAAAATACAATTTATCTAACTCCATCGGCGTCTTAGGGTAACCAACTTTGAATTGTTAGGTTCCAAAAAATCGAATGTGTCACCGTCATGTACGGAATAGCTTTATATTAATGATTTGCCAATTCTACTTACACAAATAGTGCTGCTAACACTCACCGTTCGCTTTGGCTGATTTATGAGCTTCCCATTAATTGATTATGGCACCTATTAAGCTCCTGAAGCCATTATTTTAACTAAATTAGTATAGAACTGAGAGCTAGGAAACTTGCAGGATTTATAGTAAAAAAAAAATACAATTTATCTAACTCCATTGGCGTCTTAGGGTAACCAACTTTGAATTGTTAGGTTCCAAAAAATCGAATGTGTCACCGTCATGTACGGAATAGCTTTATATTAATGATTTGCCAATTCTACTGACACAAATAGTGCTGCTAACACTCACCGTTCGCTTTGGCTGATTTTTGAGCTTCCCATTAATTGATTATGGCACATATTAAGCTCCTGAAGCCATTACTTTAACTAAATTAGTATAGAAATGAGAGCTAGGAAACTTGCAGGATTTTTAGTAAATAAAAAATACAATTTATCTAACTCCATCGGTGTCTTAGGGTAACCAACTTTGAATTGTTAGGTTCCAAAAAATCGAATGTGTCACCGTCATGTACGGAATAGCTTTATATTAATGATTTGCCAATTCTACTGACACAAATAGTGCTGCTAACACTCACCGTTCGCTTTGGCTGATTTTTGAGCTTCCCATTAATTGATTATGGCACCGTTTAAGCTCCTGAAGCCATTATTTTAACTAAATTAGTATAGAAATGAGAGCTTGGAAACTTGCAGGATTAATAGTATTTAAAAAATACAATTTATCTAACTCCATCGGCGTCTTAGGGTAACCAACTTTGAATTGTTAGGTTCCAAAAAATCGAATGTCACCGTCATGTATGGAATAGCTTTATATTAATGATTTGCCAATTCTACTGACACAAATAGTGCTGCTAACACTCACCGTTCGCTTTTGCTGATTTTTGAGCTTCCCACTAATTGATTATGGCACCTATTAAGCTCCTGAAGCCATTATTTTAACTAAATTAGTATAGAAATGAGAGCTAGGAAACTTGCAGGATTTATAGTAAATAAAAAATACAATTTATCTAACTCCATCGGCGTCTTAGGGTAACCAACTTTGAATTGTTAGGTTCCAAAAAATCGAATGTGTCACCGTCATTTACGGAATAGCTTTATATTAATGATTTGCCAATTCTACTGACACAAATAGTGCTGCTAACACTCACCGTTCGCTTTGGCTGATTTATGAGCTTCCCATTAATTGATTATGGCACCTATTAAGCTCCTGAAGCCATTATTTTAACTAAATTAGTATAGAAATGAGAGCTAGGAAACTTTCAGGATTTATAGTAAATAAAAAATACAATTTATCTAACTCCATCGGCGTCTTAGGGTAACCAACTTTGAATTGTTAGGTTCCAAAAAATCGAATGTGTCACCGTCATTTACGGAATAGCTTTATATTAATGATTTGCCAATTCTACTGACACAAATAGTGCTGCTAACACTCACCGTTCGCTTTGGCTGATTTATGAGCTTCCCATTAATTGATTATGGCACCTATTAAGCTCCTGAAGCCATTATTTTAACTAAATTAATATAGAAATGAGAGCTAGGAAACTTGCAGGATTTTTAGTAAATAAAAAATACAATTTATCTAACTCCATCGGCGTCTTAGGGTAACCAACTTTGAATTGTTAGGTTCCAAAAAATCGAATGTGTCATCGTCATGTACGGAATAGCTTTATATTAATGATTTGCCAATTCTACTGACACAAATAGTGCTGCTAACACTCACCGTTCACTTTGGCTGATTTTTGAGCTTCCCATTAATTGATTATGGCACCTATTAAGCTCCTGAAGCCATTATTTTAACTAAATTAGTATAGAAATGAGAGCTAGGAAACTTTCAGGATTTTTAGTAAATAAAAAATACAATTTATCTAACTCCATCGGCGTCTTAGGGTAACCAACTTTGAATTGTTAGGTTCCAAAAAATCGAATGTCACCGTCATGTATGGAATAGCTTTATATTAATGATTTGCCAATTCTACAAACACAAATAGTGCTGCTAACACTCACCGTTCACTTTGGCTGATTTTTGAGCTTCCCATTAATTGATTATGGCACCGTTTAAGCTCATGAAGCCATTATTTTAACTAAATTAGTATAGAAATGAGAGCTTGGAAACTTGAAGGATTTATAGTAAATAAAAAATACAATTTATCTAACTCCATCGGCGTCTTAGGGTAACCAACTTTGAATTGTTAGGTTCCAAAAAATCGAATGTCACCGTCATGTATGGAATAGCTTTATATTAATGATTTGCCAATTCTACAAACACAAATAGTGCTGCTAACACTCACCGTTCACTTTGGCTGATTTTTGAGCTTCCCATTAATTGATTATGGCACCTATTAAGCTCCTGAAGCCATTATTTTAACTAAATTAGTATAGAAATGAGAGCTAGGAAACTTGCAGGATTTTTAGTAAATAAAAAATACAATTTATCTAACTCCATCGGCGTCTTAGGGTAACCAACTTTGAATTGTTAGGTTCCAAAAAATCGAATGTGTCACCGTCATTTACGGAATAGCTTTATATTAATGATTTGCCAATTCTACTGACACAAATAGTGCTGCTAACACTCACCGTTCGCTTTGGCTGATTTATGAGCTTCCCATTAATTGATTATGGCACCTATTAAGCTCCTGAAGCCATTATTTTAACTAAATTAGTATAGAAATGAGAGCTAGGAAACTTTCAGGATTTATAGTAAATAAAAAATACAATTTATCTAACTCCATCGGCGTCTTAGGGTAACCAACTTTGAATTGTTAGGTTCCAAAAAATCGAATGTGTCACCGTCATGTACGGAATAGCTTTATATTAATGATTTGCCAATTCTACTGTCACAAATAGTGCTGCTAACACTCACCGTTCGCTTTGGCTGATTTTTGAGCTTCCCATTAATTGATTATGGCACCTATTAAGCTCCTGAAGCCATTATTTTAACTAAATTAGTATAGAAATGAGAGCTAGGAAACTTGCAGGATTTATAGTAAATAAAAAATACAATTTATCTAACTCCATCGGCGTCTTAGGGTAACCAACTTTGAATTGTTAGGTTCCAAAAAATCGAATGTGTCACCGTCATGTACGGAATAGCCTTATATTAATGATTTGCCAATTCTACTGACACAAATAGTGCTGCTAACACTCACCGTTCGCTTTGGCTGATTTTTGAGCTTCCCATTAATTTATTATGGCACCGTTTAAGCTCCTGAAGCCATTATTTTAACTAAATTAGTATAGAAATGAGAGCTTGGAAACTTGCAAGATTTATAGTAAATAAAAAATACAATTTATCTAACTCCATCGGCGTCTTAGGGTAACCAACTTTGAATTGTTAGGTTCCAAAAAATCGAATGTCACCGTCATGTATGGAATAGCTTTATATTAATGATTTGCCAATTCTACAAACACAAATAGTGCTGCTAACACTCACCGTTCACTTTGGCTGCTTTTGAGCTTCCCATTAATTGATTATGGCACCTAATAAGCTCCTGAAGCCATTATTTTAACTAAATTAATATAGAAATGAGAGCTAGGAAACTTGCAGGATTTTTAGTAAATAAAAAATACAATTTATCTAACTCCATCGGCGTCTTAGGGTAACCAACTTTGAATTGTTAGGTTCCAAAAAATCGAATGTGTCACCGTCATGTACGGAATAGCTTTATATTAATGATTTGCCAATTCTACTGACACAAATAGTGCTGCTAACACTCACCGTTCACTTTGGCTGATTTTTGAGCTTCCCATTAATTGATTATGGCACCTATTAAGCTCCTGAAGCCATTATTTTAACTAAATTAGTATAGAAATGAGAGCTAGGAAACTTGCAGGATTTATAGTAAATAAAAAATACAATTTATCTAACTCCATCGGCGTCTTAGGGTAACCAACTTTGAATTGTTAGGTTCCAAAAAATCGAATGTGTCACCGTCATGTACGGAATAGCTTTATGTTAATGATTTGCCAATTCTACTGACACAAATAGTGCTGCTAACACTGTCCGTTCGCTTTGGCTGATTTTGAGCTTCCCATTAATTGATTATGGCACCTATTAAGCTTCTGAAGCCATTATTTTAACTAAATTAGTATAGAACTGAGAGCTAGGAAACTTGCAGGATTTATAGTAAATAAAAAATACAATTTATCTAACTCCATCGGCGTCTTAGGGTAACCAACTTTGAATTGTTAGGTTCCAAAAAATCGAATGTGTCACCGTCATGTACGGAATAGCTTTATATTAATGATTTGCCAATTCTACTTACACAAATAGTGCTGCTAACACTCACCGTTCGCTTTGGCTGATTTTTGAGCTTCCCATTAATTGATTATGGCACCTATTAAGCTCCTGAAGCCATTATTTTAACAGAATTAGTATAGAAATGAGAGCTAGGAAACTTGCAGGATTTTTAGTAAATGAAAAATACAATTGTATCTAACTCCATCGGCGTCTTAGGGTAACCAACTTCAAATTGTTAGGTTCCAAAAAATCGAATGTGTCACCGTCATGTACGGAATAGCTTTATATTAATGATTTGCCAATTCTACTGCTACAAATAGTGCTGCTAACACTCACCGTTCGCTTTGGCTGATTTTTGAGCTTCCCATTAATTTATTATGGCACCTATTAAGCTTCTGAAGCCATTATTTTAACTAAATTAGTATAGAACTGAGAGCTAGGAAACTTGCAGGATTTATAGTAAATAAAAAATACAATTTATCTAACTCTATCGGCGTCTTAGGGTAACCAACTTTGAATTGTTAGGTTCCAAAAAATCGAATGTGTCACCGTCATGTACGGAATAGCTTTATATTAATGATTTGCCAATTCTACTTACACAAATAGTGCTGCTAACACTCACCGTTCGCTTTGGCTGATTTATGAGCTTCCCATTAATTGATTATGGCACCTATTAAGCTCCTGAAGCCATTATTTTAACTAAATTAGTATAGAACTGAGAGCTAGGAAACTTGCAGGATTTATAGTAAAAAAAAAATACAATTTAGCTAACTCCATTGGCGTCTTAGGGTAACCAACTTTGAATTGTTAGGTTCCAAAAAATCGAATGTGTCACCGTCATGTACGGAATAGCTTTATATTAATGATTTGCCAATTCTACTGACACAAATAGTGCTGCTAACACTCACCGTTCGCTTTGGCTGATTTTTGAGCTTCCCATTAATTGATTATGGCACCTATTAAGCTCCTGAAGCCATTACTTTAATTAAATTAGTATAGAAATGAGAGCTAGGAAACTTGCAGGATTTTTAGTAAATAAAAAATACAATTTATCTAACTCCATCGGTGTCTTAGGGTAACCAACTTTGAATTGTTAGGTTCCAAAAAATCGAATGTGTCACCGTCATGTACGGAATAGCTTTATATTAATGATTTGCCAATTCTACTGACACAAATAGTGCTGCTAACACTCACCGTTCGCTTTGGCTGATTTTTGAGCTTCCCATTAATTGATTATGGCACCGTTTAAGCTCCTGAAGCCATTATTTTAACTAAATTAGTATAGAAATGAGAGCTTGGAAACTTGCAGGATTTATAGTATTTAAAAAATACAATTTATCTAACTCCATCGGCGTCTTAGGGTAACCAACTTTGAATTGTTAGGTTCCAAAAAATCGAATGTCACCGTCATGTATGGAATAGCTTTATATTAATGATTTGCCAATTCTACTGACACAAATAGTGCTGCTAACACTCACCGTTCGCTTTTGCTGATTTTTGAGCTTCCATTAATTGATTATGGCACCTATTAAGCTCCTGAAGCCATTATTTTAACTAAATTAGTATAGAAATGAGAGCTAGGAAACTTGCAGGATTTATAGTAAATAAAAAATACAATTTATCTAACTCCATCGGCGTCTTAGGGTAACCAACTTTGAATTGTTAGGTTCCAAAAAATCGAATGTGTCACCGTCATTTACGGAATAGCTTTATGGTAATGATTTGCCAATTCTACTGACACAAATAGTGCTGCTAACACTCACCGTTCGCTTTGGCTGATTTTTGAGCTTCCCATTAATTTATTATGGCACCGTTTAAGCTCCTGAAGCCATTATTTTAACTAAATTAGTATAGAAGTGAGAGCTTGGAAACTTGCAAGATTTATAGTAAATAAAAAATACAATTTATCTAACTCCATCGGCGTCTTAGGGTAACCAACTTTGAATTGTTAGGTTCCAAAAAATCGAATGTCACCGTCATGTATGGAATAGCTTTATATTAATGATTTGCCAATTCTACAAACACAAATAGTGCTGCTAACACCCACCGTTCACTTTGGTTGCTTTTTTGAGCTTCCCATTAATTGATTATGGCACCTAATAAGCTCCTGAAGCCATTATTTTAACTAAATTAGTATAGAAATGAGAGCTAGGAAACTTGCAGGATTTATAGTAAATAAAAAATACAATTTATCTAACTCCATCGGCGTCTTAGGGTAACCAACTTTGAATTGTTAGGTTCCAAAAAATCGAATGTGTCACCGTCATTTACGGAATAGCTTTATATTAATGATTTGCCAATTCTACTGACACAAATAGTGCTGCTAACACTCACCGTTCGCTTTGGCTGATTTATGAGCTTCCCATTAATTGATTATGGCACCTATTAAGCTCCTGAAGCCATTATTTTAACTAAATTAGTATAGAAATGAGAGCTAGGAAACTTTCAGGATTTATAGTAAATAAAAAATACAATTTATCTAACTCCATCGGCGTCTTAGGGTAACCAACTTTGAATTGTTAGGTTCCAAAAAATCGAATGTGTCACCGTCATGTACGGAATAGCTTTATATTAATGATTTGCCAATTCTACTGACACAAATAGTGCTGCTAACACTCACCGTTCGCTTTGGCTGATTTTTGAGCTTCCCATTAATTTATTATGGCACCGTTTAAGCTCCTGAAGCCATTATTTTAACTAAATTAGTATAGAAGTGAGAGCTTGGAAACTTGCAAGATTTATAGTAAATAAAAAATACAATTTATCTAACTCCATCGGCGTCTTAGGGTAACCAACTTTGAATTGTTAGGTTCCAAAAAATCGAATGTCACCGTCATGTATGGAATAGCTTTATATTAATGATTTGCCAATTCTACAAACACAAATAGTGCTGCTAACACCCACCGTTCACTTTGGTTGCTTTTTGAGCTTCCCATTAATTGATTATGGCACCTATTAAGCTCCTGAAGCCATTATTTTAACTAAATTAGTATAGAAATGAGAGCTAGGAAACTTGCAGGATTTATAGTAAATAAAAAATACAATTTATCTAACTCCATCGGCGTCTTAGGGTAACCAACTTTGAATTGTTAGGTTCCAAAAATCGAATGTGTCACCGTCATTTACGGAATAGCTTTATATTAATGATTTGCCAATTCTACTGACACAAATAGTGCTGCTAACACTCACCGTTCGCTTTGGCTGATTTATGAGCTTCCATTAATTGATTATGGCACCTATTAAGCTCCTGAAGCCATTATTTTAACTAAATTAGTATAGAAATGAGAGCTAGGAAACTTTCAGGATTTATAGTAAATAAAAAATACAATTTATCTAACTCCATCGGCGTCTTAGGGTAACCAACTTTGAATTGTTAGGTTCCAAAAAATCGAATGTGTCACCGTCATGTACGGAATAGTTTTATATTAATGATTTGCCAATTCTACTGACACAAATAGTGCTGCTAACACTCACCGTTCGCTTTGGCTGATTTTTGAGCTTCCCATTAATTTATTATGGCACCGTTTAAGCTCCTGAAGCCATTATTTTAACTAAATTAGTATAGAAGTGAGAGCTTGGAAACTTGCAAGATTTATAGTAAATAAAAAATACAATTTATCTAACTCCATCGGCGTCTTAGGGTAACCAACTTTGAATTGTTAGGTTCCAAAAAATCGAATGTCACCGTCATGTATGGAATAGCTTTATATTAATGATTTGCCAATTCTACAAACACAAATAGTGCTGCTAACACCCACCGTTCACTTTGGTTGCTTTTTGAGCTTCCCATTAATTGATTATGGCACCTAATAAGCTCCTGAAGCCATTATTTTAACTAAATTAATATAGAAATGAGAGCTAGGAAACTTGCAGGATTTTTAGTAAATAAAAAATACAATTTATCTAACTCCATCGGCGTCTTAGGGTAACCAACTTTGAATTGTTAGGTTCCAAAAAATCGAATGTGTCATCGTCATGTACGGAATAGCTTTATATTAATGATTTGCCAATTCTACTGACACAAATAGTGCTGCTAACACTCACCGTTCGCTTTGGCTGATTTTTGAGCTTCCCATTAATTGATTATGGCACCTATTAAGCTCCTGAAGCCATTATTTTAACTAAATTAGTATAGAAATGAGAGCTAGGAAACTTGCAGGATTTTTAGTAAATAAAAAATACAATTTATCTAACTCCATCGGCGTCTTAGGGTAACCAACTTTGAATTGTTAGGTTCCAAAAAATCGAATGTCACCGTCATGTATGGAATAGCTTTCTATTAATGATTTGCCAATTCTACAAACACAAATAGTGCTGCTAACACTCACCGTTCACTTTGGCTGATTTTTGAGCTTCCCATTAATTGATTATGGCACCGTTTAAGCTCATGAAGCCATTATTTTAACTAAATTAGTATAGAAATGAGAGCTTGGAAACTTGCAGGATTTATAGTAAATAAAAAATACAATTTATCTAACTCCATCGGCGTCTTAGGGTAACCAACTTTGAATTGTTAGGTTCCAAAAAATCGAATGTCACCGTCATGTATGGAATAGCTTTATATTAATGATTTGCCAATTCTACAAACACAAATAGTGCTGCTAACACTCACCGTTCACTTTGGCTGATTTTTGAGCTTCCCATTAATTGATTATGGCACCTATTAAGCTCCTGAAGCCATTATTTTAACTAAATTAGTATAGAAATGAGAGCTAGGAAACTTGCAGGATTTTTAGTAAATAAAAAATACAATTTATCTAACTCCATCGGCGTCTTAGGGTAACCAACTTTGAATTGTTAGGTTCCAAAAAATCGAATGTGTCACCGTCATTTACGGAATAGCTTTATATTAATGATTTGCCAATTCTACTGACACAAATAGTGCTGCTAACACTCACCGTTCGCTTTGGCTGATTTATGAGCTTCCCATTAATTGATTATGGCACCTATTAAGCTTCTGAAGCCATTATTTTAACTAAATTAGTATAGAAATGAGAGCTAGGAAACTTTCAGGATTTATAGTAAATAAAAAATACAATTTATCTAACTCCATCGGCGTCTTAGGGTAACCAACTTTGAATTGTTAGGTTCCAAAAAATCGAATGTGTCACCGTCATGTACGGAATAGCTTTATATTAATGATTTGCCAATTGTACTGACACAAATAGTGCTGCTAACACTCACCGTTCGCTTTGGCTGATTTTTGAGCTTCCCATTAATTCATTATGGCACCGTTTAAGCTCCTGAAGCCATTATTTTAACTAAATTAGTATAGAAATGAGAGCTTGGAAACTTGCAAGATTTATAGTAAATAAAAAATACAATTTATCTAACTCCATCGGCGTCTTAGGGTAACCAACTTTGAATAGTTAGGTTCCAAAAAATCGAATGTCACCGTCATGTATGGAATAGCTTTATATTAATGATTTGCCAATTCTACAAACACAAATAGTGCTGCTAACACTCACCGTTCACTTTGGCTGCTTTTTGAGCTTCCCATTAATTGATTATGGCACCTAATAAGCTCCTGAAGCCATTATTTTAACTAAATTAATATAGAAATGAGAGCTAGGAAACTTGCAGGATTTTTAGTAAATAAAAAATACAATTTATCTAACTCCATCGGCGTCTTAGGGTAACCAACTTTGAATTGTTAGGTTCCAAAAAATCGAATGTGTCACCGTCATGTACGGAATAGCTTTATATTAATGATTTGCCAATTCTACTGACACAAATAGTGCTGCTAACACTCACCGTTCACTTTGGCTGATTTTTGAGCTTCCCATTAACTGATTATGGCACCTATTAAGCTCCTGAAGCCATTATTTTAACTAAATTAGTATAGAAATGAGAGCTAGGAAACTTGCAGGATATATAGTAAATAAAAAATACAATTTATCTAACTCCATCGGCGTCTTAGGGTAACCAACTTTGAATTGTTAGGTTCCAAAAAATCGAATGTGTCACCGTCATGTACGGAATAGCTTTATATTAATGATTTGCCAATTCTACTGACACAAATAGTGCTGCTAACACTCACCGTTCGCTTTGGCTGATTTTTGAGCTTCCCATTAATTGATTATGGCACCTATTAAGCTTCTGAAGCCATTATCTTAACTAAATTAGTATAGAACTGAGAGGTAGGAAACTTGCAGGATTTATAGTAAATAAAAAATACAATTTATATAACTCCATCGGCGTCTTAGGGTAACCAACTTTGAATTGTTAGGTTCCAAAAAATCGAATGTGTCACCGTCATGTACGGAATAGCTTTATATTAATGATTTGCCAATTCTACTTACACAAATAGTGCTGCTAACACTCACCGTTCGCTTTGGCTGATTTATGAGCTTCCCATTAATTGATTATGGCACCTATTAAGCTCCTGAAGCCATTATTTTAACTAAATTAGTATAGAACTGAGAGCTAGGAAACTTGCAGGATTTATAGTAAATAAAAAATACAATTTATCTAACTCCATCGGCGTCTTAGGGTAACCAACTTTGAATTGTTAGGTTCCAAAAAATCGAATGTCACCGTCATGTATGGAATAGCTTTATATTAATGATTTGCCAATTCTACTGACACAAATAGTGCTGCTAACACTCACCGTTCGCTTTGGCTGATTTTTGAGCTTCCCATTAATTGATTATGGCACCTATTAAGCTCCTGAAGCCATTATTTTAACTAAATTAGTATAGAAATGAGAGCTAGGAAACTTGCAGGATTTTTAGTAAATAAAAAATACAATTTATCTAACTCTATCGGCGTCTTAGGGTAACCAACTTTGAATTGTTAGGTTCCAAAAAATCGAATGTCACCGTCATGTATGGAATAGCTTTATATTAATGATTTGCCAATTCTACTGACACAAATAGTGCTGCTAACACTCACCGTTCGCTTTTGCTGATTTTTGAGCTTCCCATTAATTGATTATGGCACCTATTAAGCTCCTGAAGCCATTATTTTAACTAAATTAGTATAGAAATGAGAGCTAGGAAACTTGCAGGATTTATAGTAAATAAAAAATACAATTTATCTAACTCCATCGGCGTCTTAGGGTAACCAACTTTGAATTGTTAGGTTCCAGAAAATCGAATGTGTCACCGTCATTTACGGAATAGCTTTATATTAATGATTTGCCAATTCTACTGACACAAATAGTGCTGCTAACACTCACCGTTCGCTTTGGCTGATTTATGAGCTTCCCATTAATTGATTATGGCACCTATTAAGCTCCTGAAGCCATTATTTTAACTAAATTAGTATAGAAATGAGAGCTAGGAAACTTTCAGGATTTATAGTAAATAAAAAATGCAATTTATCTAACTCCATCGGCGTCTTAGGGTAACCAACTTTGAATTGTTAGGTTCCAAAAAATCGAATGTGTCACCGTCATGTACGGAATAGCTTTATATTAATGATTTGCCAATTCTACTGACACAAATAGTGCTGCTAACACTCACCGTTCGCTTTGGCTGATTTTTGAGCTTCCCATTAATTTATTATGGCACCGTTTAAGCTCCTGAAGCCATTATTTTAACTAAATTAGTATAGAAGTGAGAGCTTGGAAACTTGCAAGATTTATAGTAAATAAAAAATACAATTTATCTAACTCCATCGGCGTCTTAGGGTAACCAACTTTGAATTGTTAGGTTCCAAAAAATCGAATGTCACCGTCATGTATGGAATAGCTTTATATTAATGATTTGCCAATTCTACAAACACAAATAGTGCTGCTAACACCCACCGTTCACTTTGGTTGCTTTTTGAGCTTCCCATTAATTGATTATGGCACCTAATAAGCTCCTGAAGCCATTATTTTAACTAAATTAATATAGAAATGAGAGCTAGGAAACTTGCAGGATTTTTAGTAAATAAAAAATACAATTTATCTAACTCCATCGGCGTCTTAGGGTAACCAACTTTGAATTGTTAGGTTCCAAAAAATCGAATGTGTCATCGTCATGTACGGAATAGCTTTATATTAATGATTTGCCAATTCTACTGACACAAATAGTGCTGCTAACACTCACCGTTCGCTTTGGCTGATTTTTGAGCTTCCCATTAATTGATTATGGCACCTATTAAGCTCCTGAAGCCATTATTTTAACTAAATTAGTATAGAAATGAGAGCTAGGAAACTTGCAGGATTTTTAGTAAATAAAAAATACAATTTATCTAACTCCATCGGCGTCTTAGGGTAACCAACTTTGAATTGTTAGGTTCCAAAAAATCGAATGTCACCGTCATGTATGGAATAGCTTTATATTAATGATTTGCCAATTCTACAAACACAAATAGTGCTGCTAACACTCACCGTTCACTTTGGCTGATTTTTGAGCTTCCCATTAATTGATTATGGCACCGTTTAAGCTCATGAAGCCATTATTTTAACTAAATTAGTATAGAAATGAGAGCTTGGAAACTTGCAGGATTTTTAGTAAATAAAAAATACAATTTATCTAACTCCATCGGCGTCTTAGGGTAACCAACTTTGAATTGTTAGGTTCCAAAAAATCGAATGTCACCGTCATGTATGGAATAGCTTTATATTAATGATTTGCCAATTCTACAAACACAAATAGTGCTGCTAACACTCACCGTTCACTTTGGCTGATTTTTGAGCTTCCCATTAATTGATTATGGCACCTATTAAGCTCCTGAAGCCATTATTTTAACTAAATTAGTATAGAAATGAGAGCTAGGAAACTTGCAGGATTTTTAGTAAATAAAAAATACAATTTATCTAACTCCATCGGCGTCTTAGGGTAACCAACTTTGAATTGTTAGGTTCCAAAAAATCGAATGTGTCACCGTCATTTACGGAATAGCTTTATATTAATGATTTGCCAATTCTACTGACACAAATAGTGCTGCTAACACTCACCGTTCGCTTTGGCTGATTTATGAGCTTCCCATTAATTGATTATGGCACCTATTAAGCTCCTGAAGCCATTATTTTAACTAAATTAGTATAGAAATGAGAGCTAGGAAACTTTCAGGATTTATAGTAAATAAAAAATACAATTTATCTAACTCCATCGGCGTCTTAGGGTAACCAACTTTGAATTGTTAGGTTCCAAAAAATCGAATGTGTCACCGTCATGTACGGAATAGCTTTATATTAATGATTTGCCAATTCTACTGACACAAATAGTGCTGCTAACACTCACCGTTCGCTTTGGCTGATTTTTGAGCTTCCCATTAATTTATTATGGCACCGTTTAAGCTCCTGAAGCCATTATTTTAACTAAATTAGTATAGAAATGAGAGCTTGGAAACTTGCAAGATTTATAGTAAATAAAAAATACAATTTATCTAACTCCATCGGCGTCTTAGGGTAACCAACTTTGAATTGTTAGGTTCCAAAAAATCGAATGTCACCGTCATGTATGGAATAGCTTTATATTAATGATTTGCCAATTCTACAAACACAAATAGTGCTGCTAACACTCACCGTTCACTTTGGCTGCTTTTTGAGCTTCCCATTAATTGATTATGGCACCTAATAAGCTCCTGAAGCCATTATTTTAACTAAATTAATATAGAAATGAGAGCTAGGAAACTTGCAGGATTTTTAGTAAATAAAAAATACAATTTATCTAACTCCATCGGCGTCTTAGGGTAACCAACTTTGAATTGTTAGGTTCCAAAAAATCGAATGTGTCACCGTCATGTACGGAATAGCTTTATATTAATGATTTGCCAATTCTACTGACACAAATAGTGCTGCTAACACTCACCGTTCACTTTGGCTGATTTTTGAGCTTCCCATTAATTGATTATGGCACCTATTAAGCTCCTGAAGCCATTATTTTAACTAAATTAGTATAGAAATGAGAGCTAGGAAACTTGCAGGATTTATAGTAAATAAAAAATACAATTTATCTAACTCCATCGGCGTCTTAGGGTAACCAACTTTGAATTGTTAGGTTCCAAAAAATCGAATGTGTCACCGTCATGTACGGAATAGCTTTATATTAATGATTTGCCAATTCTACTGACACAAATAGTGCTGCTAACACTCACCGTTCGCTTTGGCTGATTTTTGAGCTTCCCATTAATTGATTATGGCACCTATTAAGCTTCTGAAGCCATTATCTTAACTAAATTAGTATAGAACTGAGAGGTAGGAAACTTGCAGGATTTATAGTAAATAAAAAATACAATTTATATAACTCCATCGGCGTCTTAGGGTAACCAACTTTGAATTGTTAGGTTCCAAAAAATCGAATGTGTCACCGTCATGTACGGAATAGCTTTATATTAATGATTTGCCAATTCTACTTACACAAATAGTGCTGCTAACACTCACCGTTCGCTTTGGCTGATTTATGAGCTTCCCATTAATTGATTATGGCACCTATTAAGCTCCTGAAGCCATTATTTTAACTAAATTAGTATAGAACTGAGAGCTAGGAAACTTGCAGGATTTATAGTAAATAAAAAATACAATTTATCTAACTCCATCGGCGTCTTAGGGTAACCAACTTTGAATTGTTAGGTTCCAAAAAATCGAATGTGTCACCGTCATGTACGGAATAGCTTTATATTAATGATTTGCCAATTCTACTGACACAAATAGTGCTGCTAACACTCACCGTTCGCTTTGGCTGATTTTTGAGCTTCCCATTAATTGATTATGGCGCCTATTAAGCTCCTGATGCCATTATTTTAACTAAATTAGTATAGAAATGAGAGCTAGGAAACTTGCAGGATTTTTAGTAAATAAAAAATACAATTTATCTAACTCCATCGGCGTCTTAGGGTAACCAACTTTGAATTGTTAGGTTCCAAAAAATCGAATGTCACCGTCATGTATGGAATAGCTTTATATTAATGATTTGCCAATTCTACTGACACAAATAGTGCTGCTAACACTCACCGTTCGCTTTGGCTGATTTTTGAGCTTCCCATTAATTGATTATGGCACCTATTAAGCTCCTGAAGCCATTATTTTAACTAAATTAGTATAGAAATGAGAGATAGGAAACTTGCAGGATTTATTGTAAATAAAAAATACAATTTATTTAACTCCATCGGCGTCTTAGGGTAACCAACTTTGAATTGTTAGGTTCCAAAAATTCGAATGTGTCACCGTCATTTACGGAATAGCTTTATATTAATGATTTGCCAATTCTACTGACACAAATAGTGCTGCTAACACTCACCGTTCGCTTTGGCTAATTTATGAGCTTCCCATTAATTGATTATGGCACCTATTAAGCTCCTGAAGCCATTATTTTAACTAAATTAGTATAGAAATGAGAGCTAGGAAACTTGCAGGATTTATAGTAAATAAAAAATACAATTTATCTAACTCCATCGGCGTCTTAGGGTAACCAACTTTGAATTGTTAGGTTCCAAACAATCGAATGCGTCACCGTCATGTACGGAATAGCTTTATATTAATGATTTGCCAATTCTACTGACATAAATAGTGCTGCTAACACTCACCGTTCGCTTTGGCTGATTTTTGAGCTTCCCATTAATTGATTATGGCACCTATTAAGCTCCCGAAGCCATTATTTTAACTAAATTAGTATAGAAATGAGAGCTAGGAAACTTGCAGGATTTATAGTAAATAAAAAATTCAATTTATCTAACTCCATCGGCGTCTTAGGGTAACCAACTTTGAATTGATAGGTTCCAAAAAATCGAATGTCACCGTCATGTATGGAATAGCTTTATATTAATGATTTTCCAATTATACTGACACAAATAGTGCTGCTAACACTCACCGTTCACTTTGGCTGCTTTTTGAGCTTCCCATTAATTGATTATGGCACCTAAGAAGCTCCTGAAGCCATTATTTTAACTAAATTAATATAGAAATGAGAGCTAGGAAACTTGCAGGATTTTTAGTAAATAAAAAATACAATTTATCTAACTCCATCGGCGTCTTAGGGTAACAAACTTTGAATTGTTAGGTTCCAAAAAATCGAATGTTACCGTCATGTATGGAATAGCTTTATATTAATGATTTGCCAATTCTACAAACACAAATAGTGCTGCTAACACTCACCGTTCACTTTGGCTGCTTTTTGAGCTTCCCATTAATTGATTATGGCACCTATTAAGCTCCTGAAGCCATTATTTTAACTAAATTAGTATAGAAATGAGAGCTAGGAAACTTGCAGGATTTATAGTAAATAAAAAATACAATTTATCTAACTCCATCGGCGTCTTAGGGTAACCAACTTTGAATTGTTAGGTTCCAAAAAATCGAATGTGTCACCGTCATGTACGGAATAGCTTTATATTAATGATTTGCCAATTCTACTGACACAAATAGTGCTGCTAACACTCACCGTTCACTTTGGCTGATTTATGAGCTTCCCATTAATTGATTATGGCACCGTTTAAGCTCCTGAAGCCATTATTTTAACTAAATTAGTATAGAAATGAGAGCTTGGAAACTTGCAGGATTTATAGTAAATAAAAAATACAATTTATCTAACTCCATCGGCGTCTTAGGGTAACCAACTTTGAATTGTTAGGTTCCAAAAAATCGAATGTCACCGTCATGTATGGAATAGCTTTATATTAATGATTTGCCAATTCTACTGACACAAATAGTGCTGCTAACACTCAACGTTCGCTTTGGCTGATTTTTGAGCTTCCCATTAATTGATTATGGCACCTATTAAGCTCCTGAAGCCATTATTTTAACTAAATTAGTATAGAAATGAGAGCTAGGAAACTTGCAGGATTTATAGTAAATAAAAAATACAATTTATCTAACTCCATCGGCGTCTTAGGGTAACCAACTTTGAATTGTTAGGTTCCAAAAAATCGAATGTGTCACCGTCATGTACGGAATAGCTTTATATTAATGATTTGCCAATTCTACTGACACAAATAGTGCTGCTAACACTCACCGTTCGCTTTGGCTGATTTTTGAGCTTCCCATTAATTGATTATGGCACCTATTAAGCTCCCGAAGCCATTATTTTAACTAAATTAGTATAGAAATGAGAGCTAGGAAACTTGCAGGATTTATAGTAAATAAAAAATACAATTTATCTAACTCCATCGGCGTCTTAGGGTAACCAACTTTGAATTGTTAGGTTCCAAAAAATCGAATGTCACCGTCATGTATGGAATAGCTTTATATTAATGATTTGCCAATTATACTGACACAAATAGTGCTGCTAACACTCACCATTCACTTTGGCTGCTTTTTGAACTTCCCATTAATTGATTATGGCACCTAAGAAGCTCCTGAAGCCATTATTTTAACTAAATTAATATAGAAATGAGAGCTAGGAAACTTGCAGGATTTATAGTAAATAAAAAATACAATTTATCTAACTCCATCGGCGTCTTAGGGTAACCAACTTTAAATTGTTAGGTTCCAACAAATCGAATGTGTCACCGTCATGTACGGAATAGCTTTGTATTAATGATTTGCCAGTTCTACTGACACAAATAGTGCTGCTAACATTCACCGTTCGCTTTGGCTGATTTTTGAGCTTCCCATTAATTGATTATGGCACATTTTAAGCTCCTGAAGCCATTATTTTAACTAAATTAGTATAGAAATGAGAGCTTGGAAACTTGCAGGATTTATAGTAAATAAAAAATACAATTTATCTAACTCCATCTGCGTCTTAGGGTAACCAACTTTGAATTGTTAGGTTCCAAAATATCGAATGTCACCGTCATGTACGGAATAGATTTATATTAATGATTTGCCAATTCTACTGACACAAATAGTGCTGCTAACACTCACCGTTCGCTTTGGCTGATTTTTGAGCTTTCTATTAATTGATTATGGCACCTATTAAGCTCCTGAAGCCATTATTTTAACTAAATTAGTATAGAAATGAGAGCTAGGAAACTTGCAGGATTTATAGTAAATAAAAAATACAATTTATGTAACTATCGGCGTCTTAGGGTAACCAACTTTGAATTGTTAGGTTCCAAAAAATCGAATGTGTCACCGTCATGTACGGAATAGCTTTATATTAATGATTTGCCAATTCTACAAACACAAATAGTGCTGCTAACACTCACCGTTCACTTTGGCTGATTTTTGAGCTTCCCATTAATTGATTATGGCACCTATTAAGCTCCTGAAGCCATTATTTTAACTAAATTAGTATAGAAATGAGAGCTAGGAAACTTTCAGGATTTATAGTAAATAAAAAATACAATTTATCTAACTCCATCGGCGTCTTAGGGTAACCAACTTTGAATTGTTAGGTTCCAAAAAATCGAATGTGTCACCGTCATGTACGGAATAGCTTTATATTAATGATTTGCCAATTCTACTGACACAAATAGTGCTGCTAACACTCACCGTTCGCTTTGGCTGATTTTTGAGCTTCCCATTAATTTATTATGGCACCGTTTAAGCTCCTGAAGCCATTATTTTAACTAAATTAGTATAGAAATGAGAGCTTAGAAACTTGCAAGATTTATAGTAAATAAAAAATACAATTTATCTAACTCCATCGGCGTCTTAGGGTAACCAACTTTGAATTGTTAGGTTCCAAAAAATCGAATGTCACCGTCATGTATGGAATAGCTTTATATTAATGATTTGCCAATTCTACAAACACAAATAGTGCTGCTAACACTCACCGTTCACTTTGGCTGCTTTTTGAGCTTCCCATTAATTGATTATGGCACCTAATAAGCTCCTGAAGCCATTATTTTAACTAAATTAATATAGAAATGAGAGCTAGGAAACTTGCAGGATTTTTAGTAAATAAAAAATACAATTTATCTAACTCCATCGGCGTCTTAGGGTAACCAACTTTGAATTGTTAGGTTCCAAAAAATCGAATGTGTCACCGTCATGTACGGAATAGCTTTATATTAATGATTTGCCAATTCTACTGACACAAATAGTGCTGCTAACACTCACCGTTCACTTTGGCTGATTTTTGAGCTTCCCATTAATTGATTATGGCACCTATTAAGCTCCTGAAGCCATTATTTTAACTAAATTAGTATAGAAATGAGAGCTAGGAAACTTGCAGGATTTATAGTAAATAAAAAATACAATTTATCTAACTCCATCGGCGTCTTAGGGTAACCAACTTTGAATTGTTAGGTTCCAAAAAATCGAATGTGTCACCGTCATGTACGGAATAGCTTTATATTAATGATTTGCCAATTCTACTGACACAAATAGTGCTGCTAACACTCACCGTTCGCTTTGGCTGATTTTTGAGCTTCCCATTAATTGATTATGGCACCTATTAAGCTTCTGAAGCCATTATCTTAACTAAATTAGTATAGAACTGAGAGGTAGGAAACTTGCAGGATTTATAGTAAATAAAAAATACAATTTATATAACTCCATCGGCGTCTTAGGGTAACCAACTTTGAATTGTTAGGTTCCAAAAAATCGAATGTGTCACCGTCATGTACGGAATAGCTTTATATTAATGATTTGCCAATTCTACTTACACAAATAGTGCTGCTAACACTCACCGTTCGCTTTGGCTGATTTATGAGCTTCCCATTAATTGATTATGGCACCTATTAAGCTCCTGAAGCCATTATTTTAACTAAATTAGTATAGAACTGAGAGCTAGGAAACTTGCAGGATTTATAGTAAATAAAAAATACAATTTATCTAACTCCATCGGCGTCTTAGGGTAACCAACTTTGAATTGTTAGGTTCCAAAAAATCGAATGTGTCACCGTCATGTACGGAATAGCTTTATATTAATGATTTGCCAATTCTACTGACACAAATAGTGCTGCTAACACTCACCGTTCGCTTTGGCTGATTTTTGAGCTTCCCATTAATTGATTATGGCACCTATTAAGCTCCTGATGCCATTATTTTAACTAAATTAGTATAGAAATGAGAGCTAGGAAACTTGCAGGATTTTTAGTAAATAAAAAATACAATTTATCTAACTCCATCGGCGTCTTAGGGTAACCAACTTTGAATTGTTAGGTTCCAAAAAATCGAATGTCACCGTCATGTATGGAATAGCTTTATATTAATGATTTGCCAATTCTACTGACACAAATAGTGCTGCTAACACTCACCGTTCGCTTTGGCTGATTTTTGAGCTTCCCATTAATTGATTATGGCACCTATTAAGCTCCTGAAGCCATTATTTTAACTAAATTAGTATAGAAATGAGAGATAGGAAACTTGCAGGATTTATAGTAAATAAAAAATACAATTTATTTAACTCCATCGGCGTCTTAGGGTAACCAACTTTGAATTGTTAGGTTCCAAAAATTCGAATGTGTCACCGTCATTTACGGAATAGCTTTATATTAATGATTTGCCAATTCTACTGACACAAATAGTGCTGCTAACACTCACCGTTCGCTTTGGCTAATTTATGAGGTTCCCATTAATTGATTATGGCACCTATTAAGCTCCTGAAGCCATTATTTTAACTAAATTAGTATAGAAATGAGAGCTAGGAAACTTGCAGGATTTATAGTAAATAAAAAATACAATTTATCTAACTCCATCGGCGTCTTAGGGTAACCAACTTTGAATTGTTAGGTTCCAAAAAATCGAATGCGTCACCGTCATGTACGGAATAGCTTTATATTAATGATTTGCCAATTCTACTGACACAAATAGTGCTGCTAACACTCACCGTTCGCTTTGACTGATTTTTGAGCTTCCCATTAATTGATTATGGCACCTATTAAGCTCCCGAAGCCATTATTTTAACTAAATTAGTATAGAAATGAGAGCTAGGAAACTTGCAGGATTTATAGTAAATAAAAAATACAATTTATCTAACTCCATCGGCGTCTTAGGGTAACCAACTTTGAATTGATAGGTTCCAAAAAATCGAATGTCACCGTCATGTATGGAATAGCTTTATATTAATGATTTGCCAATTATACTGACACAAATAGTGCTGCTAACACTCACCGTTCACTTTGGCTGCTTTTTGAGCTTCCCATTAATTGATTATGGCACCTAAGAAGCTCCTGAAGCCATTATTTTAACTAAATTAATATAGAAATGAGAGCTAGGAAACTTGCAGGATTTTTAGTAAATAAAAAATACAATTTATCTAACTCCATCGGCGTCTTAGGGTAACAAACTTTGAATTGTTAGGTTCCAAAAAATCGAATGTTACCGTCATGTATGGAATAGCTTTATATTAATGATTTGCCAATTCTACAAACACAAATAGTGCTGCTAACACTCACCGTTCACTTTGGCTGCTTTTTGAGCTTCCCATTAATTGATTATGGCACCTATTAAGCTCCTGAAGCCATTATTTTAACTAAATTAGTATAGAAATGAGAGCTAGGAACCTTGCAGGATTTATAGTAAATAAAAAATACAATTTATCTAACTCCATCGGCGTCTTAGGGTAACCAACTTTGAATTGTTAGGTTCCAAAAAATCGAATGTGTCACCGTCATGTACGGAATAGCTTTATATTAATGATTTGCCAATTCTACTGACACAAATAGTGCTGCTAACACTCACCGTTCACTTTGGCTGATTTATGAGCTTCCCATTAATTGATTATGGCACCGTTTAAGCTCCTGAAGCCATTATTTTAACTAAATTAGTATAGAAATGAGAGCTTGGAAACTTGCAGGATTTATAGTAAATAAAAAATACAATTTATCTAACTCCATCGGCGTCTTAGGGTAACCAACTTTGAATTGTTAGGTTCCAAAAAATCGAATGTCACCGTCATGTATGGAATAGCTTTATATTAATGATTTGCCAATTCTACTGACACAAATAGTGCTGCTAACACTCAACGTTCGCTTTGGCTGATTTTTGAGCTTCCCATTAATTGATTATGGCACCTATTAAGCTCCTGAAGCCATTATTTTAACTAAATTAGTATAGAAATGAGAGCTAGGAAACTTGCAGGATTTATAGTAAATAAAAAATACAATTTATCTAACTCCATCGGCGTCTTAGGGTAACCAACTTTGAATTGTTAGGTTCCAAAAACTCGAATGTGTCACCGTCATTTACGGAATAGCTTTATATTAATGATTTGCCAATTCTACTGACACAAATAGTGCTGCTAACACTCACCGTTCGCTTTGGCTGATTTATGAGCTTCCCATTAATTGATTATGGCACCTATTAAGCTCCTGAAGCCATTATTTTAACTAAATTAATATAGAAATGAGAGCTAGGAAACTTGCAGGATTTATAGTAAATAAAAAATACAATTTATCTAACTCCATCGGCGTCTTAGGGTAACCAACTTTGAATTGTTAGGTTCCAAAAAATCGAATGTGTCACCGTCATGTACGGAATAGCTTTATATTAATGATTTGCCAATTCTACTGACACAAATAGTGCTGCTAACACTCACCGTTCGCTTTGGCTGATTTTTGAGCTTCCCATTAATTGATTATGGCACCTATTAAGCTCCCGAAGCCATTATTTTAACTAAATTAGTATAGAAATGAGAGCTAGGAAACTTGCAGGATTTATAGTAAATAAAAAATACAATTTATCTAACTCCATCGGCGTCTTAGGGTAACCAACTTTGAATTGTTAGGTTCCAAAAAATCGAATGTCACCGTCATGTATGGAATAGCTTTATATTAATGATTTGCCAATTATACTGACACAAATAGTGCTGCTAACACTCACCATTCACTTTGGCTGCTTTTTGAGCTTCCCATTAATTGATTATGGCACCTAAGAAGCTCCTGAAGCCATTATTTTAACTAAATTAATATAGAAATGAGAGCTAGGAAACTTGCAGGATTTATAGTAAATAAAAAATACAATTTATCTAACTCCATCGGCGTCTTAGGGTAACCAACTTTAAATTGTTAGGTTCCAACAAATCGAATGTGTCACCGTCATGTACGGAATAGCTTTGTATTAATGATTTGCCAGTTCTACTGACACAAATAGTGCTGCTAACATTCACCGTTCGCTTTGGCTGATTTTTGAGCTTCCCATTAATTGATTATGGCACCTATTAAGCTCCTGAAGCCATTATTTTAACTAAATTAGTATAGAAATGAGAGCTTGGAAACTTGCAGGATTTATAGTAAATAAAAAATACAATTTATCTAACTCCATCTGCGTCTTAGGGTAACCAACTTTGAATTGTTAGGTTCCAAAATATCGAATGTCACCGTCATGTACGGAATAGATTTATATTAATGATTTGCCAATTCTACTGACACAAATAGTGCTGCTAACACTCACCGTTCGCTTTGGCTGTTTTTTGAGCTTTCTATTAATTGATTATGGCACCTATTAAGCTCCTGAAGCCATTATTTTAACTAAATTAGTATAGAAATGAGAGCTAGGAAACTTGCAGGATTTATAGTAAATAAAAAATACAATTTATGTAACTATCGGCGTCTTAGGGTAACCAACTTTGAATTGTTAGGTTCCAAAAAATCGAATGTGTCACCGTCATGTACGGAATAGCTTTATATTAATGATTTGCCAATTCTACAAACACAAATAGTGCTGCTAACACTCACCGTTCACTTTGGCTGATTTTTGAGCTTCCCATTAATTGATTATGGCACCTATTAAGCTCCTGAAGCCATTATTTTAACTAAATTAGTATAGAAATGAGAGCTAGGAAACTTGCAGGATTTATAGTAAATAAAAAATACAATTTATGTAACTATCGGCGTCTTAGGGTAACCAACTTTGAATTGTTAGGTTCCAAAAAATCGAATGTGTTACCGTCATGTATGGAATACCTTTATATTAATGATTTGCCAATTCTACAAACACAAATAGTGCTGCTAACACTCACCGTTCACTTTGGCTGATTTTTGAGCTTCCCATTAATTGATTATGGCACCTATTAAGCTCCTGAAGCCATTATTTTAACTAAATTAGTATAGAAATGAGAGCTAGGAAACTTGCAGGATTTATAGTAAATAAAAAATACAATTTATGTAACTATCGGCGTCTTAGGGTAACCAACTTTGAATTGTTAGGTTCCAAAAAATCGAATGTGTCACCGTCATGTACGGAATAGCTTTATATTAATGATTTGCCAATTCTACAAACACAAATAGTGCTGCTAACACTCACCGTTCACTTCGGCTGATTTTTGAGCTTCCCATTAATTGATTATGGCACCTATTAAGCTCCTGAAGCCATTATTTTAACTAAATTAGTATAGAAATGAGAGCTAGAAAACTTGCAGGATTTATAGTAAATAAAAAATACAATTTATGTAACTATCGGCGTCTTAGGGTAACCAACTTTGAATTGTTAGGTTCCAAAAAATCGAATGTGTCACCGTCATGTATGGAATAGCTTTATATTAATGATTTGCCAATTCTACAAACACAAATAGTGCTGCTAACACTCACCGTTCACTTTGGCTGATTTTTGAGCTTCCCATTAATTGATTATGGCACCTATTAAGCTCCTGAAGCCATTATTTTAACTAAATTAGTATAGAAATGAGAGCTAGGAAACTTGAAGGATTTATAGTAAATAAAAAATACAATTTATGTAACTATCGGCGTCTTAGGGTAACCAACTTTGAATTGTTAGGTTCCAAAAAATCGAATGTGTCACCGTCATGTACGGAATAGCTTTATATTAATGATTTGCCAATTCTACAAACACAAATAGTGCTGCTAACACTCACCGTTCACTTTGGCTGATTTTTGAGCTTCCCATTAATTGATTATGGCACCTATTAAGCTCCTGAAGCCATTATTTTAACTAAATTAATATAGAAATGAGAGCTAGGAAACTTGCAGGATTTATAGTAAATAAAAAATACAATTTATGTAACTATCGGCGTCTTAGGGTAACCAACTTTGAATTGTTAGGTTCCAAAAAATCGAATGTGTCACCGTCATGTACGGAATAGCCTTATATTAATGATTTGCCAATTCTACTGACACAAATAGTGCTGCTAACACTCACCGTTCGCTTTGGCTGATTTTTGAGCTTCCCATTAATTGATTATGGCACCTATTAAGCTCCTGAAGCCATTATTTTAACGAAATTAGTATAGAAATGAGAGCTAGGAAACTTGCAGGATTTATAGTAAATAAAAAATACAATTTATCTAACTCCATCGCCGTCTTAGGGTAACCAACTTTGAATTGTTAGGTTCCAAAAAATTGAATGTGTCACCGTCATGTATGGAATAGCTTTATATTAATGATTTGCCAATTCTACAGACACAAATAGTGCTGCTAACACTCACCGTTCACTGTGGCTGCTTTTTGAGCTTTCCATTAATTTATTATGGCACCTAATTAATTTATTAGTCGCAATACCAAAAAACAGGTTTACAGTAATAAGAAACTACTGAAAGGATCCAAAATTGTAATCAAGGAGGATCTGACAAAGTTACGACAGCAACTCCTAAAAGATGCTGCAAAAAAATACGGTGGTAAAAATGTGTGGTCCTTTGAAGGAAAAGTGTATGCTAAATGTGATAGTAATGTGAAACGTATTTTCTCCTCCGAGGACATTCGATAATAATATGATAATACACACAATTCTTAGCTTGCTAGGGCGCTGGCTCTCACTGAATAAATTTTTTGTTTGATTTACTAGGTATCTGTTTATCAGTTCTGTGTATTGCTTATTATTACAGTTAGGTTTATTTAGTTATAGTTTATCGCATCTATATTTCATTTTTTTCTAGTAATTTTGTTCAGCGCAATTCACACATGCTAAGTAATCTTTTGTTTGTTTTAGGTACACAAGTGATTTCAAAATAGCAATGTTAGCATTGAAATTTGTACATATAAATATTAGATCACTTTTATCTAAGTTCCATATTTTGAAAGATTTTGCTGTTCAGCTCGAGTATGACGTAATTGCAGTTGGTGAAACTTGGCTGTCTGATACAGTAAGTAATGACATCTTAAAAATTCCTGGATATAACTTGGTACGCACTGATCGTGTTGATAGAGGTGGTGGAGTGTGCATTTATGTTAGAAATACATTGCAAGTAACGCCCATTAATATAAATAATAATAACATTGAACAAGTTTGGTTAACTTTCAAGAGTCATAAATACATTATTGGAGTTGGTGCCGTTTATCGACCACCTAAATCAAATTATAAACTGTTTTGTAATGAATTGGAGCAATCGTGTGTGCAGATTTTGTCTGTATGTGATAAACTTTTTTGTTTTGGCGATGTGAATATAGATTTGCTAGATTCACGTCACCCAAGTTCTGTGTACTTTAACACCATGATTGAGTCCTTAGATCTAAAACAGATTATTACTCAGCCTACACGGATCAAGTCTCTTTTGGATGTGGTATTAGTTTCCGATACAGATTGTATAACTGATTCAGGAGTAGGTGGGTTGAAATTTGCTGACCACGAAACGGTATACTGTCACATCAAACTGGAGGGGCCCACTAATGCACCTATATACAAAACCTTTAGGTCTTATAAACATTTTAATTTAAACTTATTTCTAAATGATCTTCAGCTTATCCCGTGGCAAAATTTATTCCGAATTACTGATGTAAATGAAAAAATAGAATTTTTAAACTGTAATATTTTAACAGTATTTAATAAGCACGCTCCTGTTAAAACTGTCAAGCTTTGTAAAAGAGGTTCACCCTGGATTACTGATAATATAAGGCTCTTAATGAAAATCAGAGATAAAGCTTTGACTAAGTTTAAAAAAACTAAAATTCCTGGTCACTGGAACTACTACAAAACCCTTAGAAATTTTACCACACAAGCTGTTAAACGTGAAAAAAAAGCGTACTTAGATTTTAAACTACAGAATTCTCAATCTAGGGAAATCTGGCGTGAACTAAAAAGACTAGATCTGAAGCGTTCAAAACATAATGATTTACCAACTAACCTCCAGAATCCAAATGACATTAACAACTATTTTATAAACTGTATTCCTGATGTCAATAATGACACTTCCAAAATCACTAGTAGTTACAAAACCAATAAAGCTAAAAGTAACACAGTTTCCTTCAATTTTACTTTAGTTGACATTCAAACAGTTGCTAAGACTATTAATGAAATCAAAAGCAATGCTACTGGTTTTGATGGTCTAAATATTGACATGATAAAATACTGTTGCCCTTTTATCCTACCTTATCTGACACATATTATAAACAGCTGTTTTGAAAATAATTATTTTCCTGCTAGTTGGAAAAAGGCCACTATAATACCTATTCCCAAAATTTCTAATCCCGCAGAATATAAAGACTTACGGCCAATTAGTATTTTACCTGTGTTATCGAAAATTTTTGAAAAGATTATTAATCTGCAGCTGCGATCTCATCTACAAAAGTTCAGTATTATTCCTGAATGTCAGTCCGGATTCAGAGCTGGCTACAGCTGTTCGACTGCTCTATCAAAAGTTACTGATGATTTGCTCACTGCCACAGATAACAATAAGATGTCAGTCTTGGTCCTATTGGACTTTAGTAAAGCATTTGACACTATCGACCATGACATTCTCTTATCTATTCTGGATTCTATCGGCCTTTCTCCACCTAGCGTCATCTTGATTGAAAATTACTTAAAAGACCGGCTACAATGTGTAAGGATGAGTTCTGGATCCTCTGACTATAGAAATATTAGTAGGGGTGTGCCACAGGGATCCATATTAGGACCACTGCTGTTTACCATTTATACATCTGCCTTTTGCAATAGTATAACTACTTGCAATATGCATATGTATGCGGACGACACACAGCTGTATCATAGCTTTGAAGGTGAACAGTATCAGCAAGCGTTGGTGGACATAAACAAGGATCTAAACACCATTGCTACTATTTCGCAACAACATTCCTTAAGAATTAACCCATCCAAGTCTGTAGTCTTATTATTTGGTAACAAAAATATCTTATCAAAACTGGGAGACAGAATAATTTTAAAAATTAATGATACTACGATACCCGTTGCTGCTGAGGCTAGAAATCTGGGATTAATCATGGATAATGGTTTTAGGTACAATAAACAAATCTCTAATTATATTAAACAAGCTTACATTAATATGAAACTTATTTATCCACACAGATCTTATTTGTCGCCTAAAATTAAGTCCATGCTTTGTGAAGCATTAGTGCTATCGCACTTTTCTTATTGCTCTCAGGTTTACGGCCCCAGCATCACGGTTGATGCGGCTAGCAGAATTCAAAGAGTACAAAACTCATGTCTGCGACTGATTCATGGTGTTAAAAAGTACGATCGCATATCTCACAAACTTAAAGAATCGAATTGGCTGAATATGCACAATAGACGATCTTTGCAAGCTGCTTGTCTTTACCATAAAGTAATTACAGATAAATGTCCTGCTTATTTGTATAACAAAATTTCCTATAGGACAGATGTTCATAATTTAAATTTAAGACATAAATTTACTATTACTCCACCACTACATCGCACTGCCCTGTTTGAAAGGGGTTTCTCTTATCAAATTGCGAAGGTATACAATAGCATCCCCCAAAATATTAAAAATTATCCATTGGTTTCATTCAAGGCCAAATTGCGTCTGCACTTGCTGAACCGTCAGAATAGTTAGGCATCACTTGTGTATCGATTTTATGTGTTGATTTGTCACAGAATTATTGGTGTTAGTTATTTTTTAATGTATTAATATTATTAGTTATTAGGCATTTATTCTATATTTAATAAACCTCATTTTTATTTGCTGGGTACAGTGGAAGACCAAACGCAGTGTTCACTGCTGCTGAACTGCTACCCAATGGTTTCCCCAATTAATTTTCTTTAATTTGGTTTTCTGTACTGTTGCTACGTGTGGAAATAAATGCATTATTATTATTATTATTAATAAGCTCCTGAAGCCATTATTTTAACTAAATTAATATAGAAATGAGAGCTAGGAAACTTGCAGGATTTATAGTAAATAAAAAATTCAATTTATCTAACTCCATCGGCGTCTTAGGTTAACCAACTTTGAATTGTTAGGTTCCAAAAAATCGAATGTGTCACCGTCGTGTATGGAATAGCTTTATATTAATGATTTGCCAATTCTACAAACACAAATAGTGCTGCTAACACTCACCGTTCGCGTTGGCTGCTTTTTGAGCTTCCCATTAATTGATTATGGCACCTATTAAGCTCCTGAAGCCATTATTTTAACTAAATTAGTATAGAAATGAGAGCTAGGAAACTTGCAGGATTTATAGTAAATAAAAAATACAATTTATGTAACTATCGGCGTCTTAGGGTAACCAACTTTGAATTGTTAGGTTCCAAAAAATCGAATGTGTCACCGTCATGTATGGAATAGCTTTATATTAATGATTTGCCAATTCTACAAACACAAATAGTGCTGCTAACACTCACCGTTCACTTTAACTAATTTTTGAGCTTCCCATTAATTGATTATGGCACCTATTAAGCTCCTGAAGCCATTATTTTAACTAAATTAGTATAGAAATGAGAGCTAGGAAACTTGCAGGATTTATAGTAAATAAAAAATACAATTTATGTAACTATCGGCGTCTTAGGGTAACCAACTTTGAATTGTTAGGTTCCAAAAAATCGAATGTGTCACCGTCATGTACGGAATAGCTTTATATTAATGATTTGCCAATTCTACAAACACAAATAGTGCTGCTAACACTCACCGTTCGCGTTGGCTGCTTTTTGAGCTTCCCATTAATTGATTATGGCACCTAATAAGCTCCTGAAGTCATGATTTTAACGAAATTAATATAGAAATGAGAGCTAGGAGACTTGCAGGATTTTTAGTAAATAAAAAATACAATTTATCTAACTCCATCGGCGTCTTAGGGTAACCAACTTTGAATTATTAGGTTCCAAAAAATCGAATGTGTCACCGTCATGTACGGAATAGCTTTATATTAATGATTTGCCAATTCTACAAACACAAATAGTGCTGCTAACACTCACCGTTTGCTTTGGCTGCTTTTTGAGCTTGCCATTAATTGATTATGGCACCTAATACGCTCCTGAAGCCATTATTTTAACTAAATTAATATAGAAATGAGAGCTAGGAAACTTGCAGGATTTTTAGTAAATAAAAAATACAATTTATCTAACTCCATCGGCGTCTTAGGGTAACCAACTTTGAATTGTTAGGTTCCAAAAAATCGAATGTGTCACCGTCATGTATGGAATAGCTTTATATCAATGATTTGCCAATTCTACAAACACAAATAGTGCTGCTAACACTCACCGTTCACTTTGGCTGCTTTTTGAGCTTCCCATTAATTGAATATTGCACCTAATAAGCTCCTGAAGCCATTATTTTAACTAAATTAATATAGAAATGAGAGCTAGGAAACTTGCATGATTTATAGTAAATAAAAAATACAATTTATCTAACTCCATCGGCGTCTTAGGGTAACCAACTTTGAATTGTTAGGTTCCAAAAAATCGAATGTGACACCGTAATATACAGAATAGCTTTATATTAATGATTTGCCAATTCTACTAACACAAATAGTGCTGCTAACACTCACCGCTCGGTTTGGCTGCTTTTTGAGCTTCCCATTAATTGATTATGGCACCTATTAAGCTCCTGAAGTCATTATTTTAATTAAATTAGTATAGAAATGAGAGCTAGGAAACTTGCAAGATTTATAGTAAATAAAAAATACAATTTATCTAACTCCATCGGCGTCTTAGGGTAACCAACTTTGAATTGTTAGGTTCCAAAAAATCGAATGTGTCACCGTCATGTATGGAATAGCTTTATATTAATGATTTGCCAATTCTACAAACACAAATAGTGCTGCTAACACTCACCGTTCACTTTGGCTGCTTTTTGAGCTTCCCATTAATTGAATATTGCACCTAATAAGCTCCTGAAGCCATTATTTTAACTAAATTAATATAGAAATGAGAGCTAGGAAACTTGCATGATTTATAGTAAATAAAAAATACAATTTATCTAACTCCATCGGCGTCTTAGGGTAACCAACTTTGAATTGTTAGGTTCCAAAAAATCGAATGTGACACCGTAATATACAGAATAGCTTTATATTAATGATTTGCCAATTCTACTAACACAAATAGTGCTGCTAACACACACCGCTCGCTTTGGCTGCTTTTTGAGCTTCCCATTAATTGATTATGGCACCTATTAAGCTCCTGAAGTCATTATTTTAATTAAATTAGTATAGAAATGAGAGCTAGGAAACTTGCAAGATTTATAGTAAATAAAAAATACAATTTATCTAACTCCATCGGCGTCTTAGGGTAACCAACTTTGAATTGTTAGGTTCCAAAAAATCGAATGTGTCACCGTCATGTATGGAATAGCTTTATATTAATGATTTGCCAATTCTACAAACACAAATAGTGCTGCTAACACTCACCGTTCGCGTTGGCTGCTTTTTGAGCTTCCCATTAATTGATTATGGCACCTAATAAGCTCCTGAAGTCATGATTTTAACGAAATTAATATAGAAATGAGAGCTAGGAGACTTGCAGGATTTTTAGTAAATAAAAAATACAATTTATCTAACTCCATCGGCGTCTTAGGGTAACCAACTTTGAATTGTTAGGTTCCAAAAAATCGAATGTGTCACCGTCATGTACGGAATAGCTTTATATTAATGATTTGGCAATTCTACAAACACAAATAGTGCTGCTAACACTCACCGTTCGCGTTGGCTGCTTTTTGAGCTTCCCATTAATTGATTATGGCACCTAATAAGCTCCTGAAGTCATGATTTTAACGAAATTAATATAGAAATGAGAGGTAGGAGACTTGCAGGATTTTTAGTAGATAAAAAATACAATTTATCTAACTCCATCGGCGTCTTAGGGTAACCAACTTTGAATTGTTAGGTTCCAAAAAATCGAATGTGTCACCGTCATGTACGGAATAGCTTTATATTAATGATTTGCCAATTCTACAAACACAAATAGTGCTGCTAACACTCACCGTTTGCTTTGGCTGCTTTTTGAGCTTGCCATTAATTGATTATGGCACCTAATACGCTCCTGAAGCCATTATTTTAACTAAATTAATATAGAAATGAGAGCTAGGAAACTTGCAGGATTTTTAGTAAATAAAAAATACAATTTATCTAACCCCATCGGCGTCTTAGGGTAACCAACTTTGAATTGTTAGATTCCAAAAAATCGAATGTGTCACCGTCATGTATGGAATAGCTTTATATCAATGATTTGCCAATTCTACAAACACAAATAGTGCTGCTAACACTCACCGTTCACTTTGGCTGCTTTTTGAGCTTCCCATTAATTGAATATTGCACCTAATAAGCTCCTGAAGCCATTATTTTAACTAAATTAATATAGAAATGAGAGCTAGGAAACTTGCATGATTTATAGTAAATATAAAATACAATTTATCTAACTCCATCGGCGTCTTAGGGTAACCTACTTTGAATTGTTAGGTTCCAAAAAATCGAATGTGACACCGTAATATACAGAATAGCTTTATATTAATGATTTGCCAATTCTACTAACACAAATAGTGCTGCTAACACTCACCGTTTGCTTTGGCTGCTTTTTGAGCTTCCCATTAATTGAATATTGCACCTAGTAAGCTCCTGAAGCCATTATTTTAACTAAATTAGTATAGAAATGAGAGCTAGGAAACTTGCAAGATTTATAGTAAATAAAAAATACAATTTATCTAACTCCATCGGCGTCTTAGGGTAACCAACTTTGAATTGTTAGGTTCCAAAAAATCGAATGTGTCACCGTCATGTATGGAATAGCTTTATATTAATGATTTGCCAATTCTACAAACACAAATAGTGCTGCTAACACTCACCGTTCGCGTTGGCTGCTTTTTGAGCTTCCCATTAATTGATTATGGCACCTAATAAGCTCTTGAAGTCATGATTTTAACGAAATTAATATAGAAATGAGAGCTAGGAGACTTGCAGGATTTTTAGTAAATAAAAAATACAATTTATCTAACTCCATCGGCGTCTTAGGGTAACCAACTTTGAATTGTTAGGTTCCAAAAAATCGAATGTGTCACCGTCATGTACGGAATAGCTTTATATTAATGATTTGCCAATTCTACAAACACAAATAGTGCTGCTAACACTCACCGTTCGCGTTGGTTGCTTTTTGAGCTTCCCATTAATTGATTATGGCACCTAATAAGCTCCTGAAGTCATGATTTTAACGAAATTAATATAGAAATGAGAGCTAGGAAACTTGCAGGATTTTTAGTAAATAAAAAATACAATTTATCTAACTCCATCGGCGTCTTAGGGTAACCAACTTTGAATTGTTAGGTTCCAAAAAATCGAATGTGTCACCGTCATGTACGGAATAGCTTTATATTAATGATTTGCCAATTCTACAAACACAAATAGTGCTGCTAACACTCACCGTTTGCTTTGGCTGCTTTTTGAGCTTGCCATTAATTGATTATGGCACCTAATACGCTCCTGAAGCCATTATTTTAACTAAATTAATATAGAAATGAGAGCTAGGAAACTTGCAGGTTTTTTAGTAAATAAAAAATACAATTTATCTAACTCCATCGGCGTCTTAGGGTAACCAACTTTGAATTGTTAGGTTCCAAAAAATCGAATGTGTCACCGTCATGTATGGAATAGCTTTATATCAATGATTTGCCAATTCTACAAACACAAATAGTGCTGATAACACTCACCGTTCACTTTGGCTGCTTTTTGAGCTTCCCATTAATTGAATATTGCACCTAATAAGCTCCTGAAGCCATTATTTTAACTAAATTAATATAGAAATGAGAGCTAGGAAACTTGCATGATTTATAGTAAATAAAAAATACAATTTATCTAACTCCATCGGCGTCTTAGGGTAACCAACTTTGAATTGTTAGGTTCCAAAAAATCGAATGTGACACCGTAATATACAGAATAGCTTTATATTAATGATTTGCCAATTCTACTAACACAAATAGTGCTGCTAACACTCACCGCTCGCTTTGGCTGCTTTTTGAGCTTCCCATTAATTGATTATGGCACCTATTAAGCTCCTGAAGCCATTATTTTAACTAAATTAATATAGAAATGAGAGCTAGGAAACTTGCAGGATTTATAGTAAATAAAAAATACAATTTATCTAACTCCATTGGTGTCTTAGGGTAACCAACTTTGAATTGTTAGGTTCCAAAAAATCGAATGTGTCACCGTCATGTACGGAATAGCTTTATATTAATGATTTGCCAATTCTACAAACACAAATAGTGCTGCTAACACTCACCGTTCGCTTTGGCTGCTTTTTGAGCTTCCCATTAATTTATTATTGCACCTAATAAGCTCCTGAAGTCATGATTTTAACTAAATTAATATAGACATGAGAGCTAGGAAACTTTCAGGATTTATAGTAAATAAAAAATACAATTTATCTAACTCCATCGGCGTCTTAGGGTAACCAACTTTGAATTGTTAGGTTCCAAAAAATCGAATGTGACACCGTAATATACAGAATAGCTTTATATTAATGATTTGCCAATTCTACTAACACAAATAGTGCTGCTAACACTCACCGTTCGCTTTGGCTGCTTTTTGAGCTTCCCATTAATTGATTATGGCACCTATTAAGCTCCTGAAGCCATTATTTTAACTAAATTAATATAGAAATGAGAGCTAGAAAACTTGCAGGATTTATAGTAAATAAAAAATACAATTTATCTAACTCCATTGGCGTCTTAGGGTAACCAACTTTGAATTGTTAGGTTCCAAAAAATCGAATGTGTCACCGTCATGTACGGAATAGCTTTATATTAATGATTTGCCAATTCTACAAACACAAATAGTGCTGCTAACACTCACCGTTCGCTTTGGCTGCTTTTTGAGCTTCCCATTAATTGATTATGGCACCTAATACGCTCCTGAAGCCATTATTTTAACTAAATTAATATAGAAATGAGAGCTAGGAAACTTGCAGGATTTATAGTAAATAAAAAATACAATTTATCTAACTCCATTGGCGTCTTAGGGTAACCAACTTTGAATTGTTAGGTTCCAAAAAATCGAATGTGTCACCATCATGTACGGAATAGCTTTATATTAATGATTTGCCAATTCTACAAACACAAATAGTGCTGCTAACACTCACCGTTCGCTTTGGCTGCTTTTTGAGCTTCCCATTAATTGATTATGGCACCTATTACGCTCCTGAAGCCATTATTTTAACTAAATTAATATAGAAATGAGAGCTAGGAAACTTGCATGATTTATAGTAAATAAAAAATACAATTTATCTAACTCCATCGGCGTCTTAGGGTAACCAACTTTGAATTGTTAGGTTCCAAAAAATCGAATGTGACACCGTAATATACAGAATAGCTTTATATTAATGATTTGCCAATGCTACTAACACAAATAGTGCTGCTAACACTCACCGTTCGCTTTGGCTGCTTTTTGAGCTTCCCATTAATTGATTATGGCACCTATTAAGCTCCTGAAGCCATTATTTTAACTAAATTAATATAGAAATGAGAGCTAGGAAACTTGCAGGATTTATAGTAAATAAAAAATACAATTTATCTAACTCCATTGGCGTCTTAGGGTAACCAACTTTGAATTGTTAGGTTCCAAAAAATCGAATGTGTCACCGTCATGTACGGAATAGCTTTATATTAATGATTTGCCAATTCTACAAACACAAATAGTGCTGCTAACACTCACCGTTTGCTTTGGCTGCTTTTTGAGCTTCCCATTAATTTATTATTGCACCTAATAAGCTCCTGAAGTCATGATTTTAACTAAATTAATATAGAAATGAGAGCTAGGAAACTTGCAGGATTTTTAGTAAATAAAAAATAAAAGCGAATGTGTCACCGTAATGTACGGAATAGCCTTATATTAATGATTTGCCAATTTTACACAAATAATGCTGCTAACACTCACCGTTTGCTTTGGCTGCTTTTTGAGCTTCCCATTAATTGAATATTGCACCTAGTAAGCTCCTGAAGCCATTATTTTAACTAAATTAGTATAGAGATGAGAGCTAGGAAACTTGCAGGATTTATAGTAAATAAAAAATACAATTTATCTAACTCCATCGGCGTCATAGGGTAACCAACTTTGAATTGTTAGGTTCCAAAAAATCGAATGTGACACCGTAATATACAGAATAGCTTTATATTAATGATTTTCCAGTTCTACTAACACAACTAATGCTGCTAACACTCAACGTTCGCTTAGGCTGCTTTTTGAGCTTCCCATTAATTGAATATGGCCAGTGGCGTAGCTACACTATGCCGGGCCTGGGTTCCGAATAATATGCGGGCCTTTTTTACAAAGTTTACAAAACACTACAAATTGTATGTATATTCAACATTAAATGAAAAAATGTAAAATGTAATGTTTTGTACAAAATATATATTTTGTGTGTAATAAATCAAGCTTTAAGCATATAAATATAACGTAACAGACTCTAATGCTATTTGTAACTAACATACTTTAAGCATACATTCAAAATAACAAAACATATAAGTAGCACACATACCGACATACGCACAAACATTGAAAACTATTAAGTAATAACTTTTATCTACGACAGTGTGTAAAATTGTCTTTTAGTTGGCAGTTTTCAGTTTGTAAAACGACTGTTTAATAACATGTTTTCGTTAGTTTACGTCGTCAGTAGTAACGTATTTAAAAGATTTCATTAGGCACGTTGTGAGCAGCAACGTGTTTTAAAATTTTTAAAACACGCGAAATTAAGACCGGTTGCTGGTAATCCTAATTTACATTTAATTTTTTTTCATATTTACCGTGTTTTCTAGATTCTATCGTAGATAAAATATTGTACGATACACATGCGTAAAGCATCTTTAGTCACTCGCGGGGCTTAAAACGCTCGCTCACTCGCGTTTTAACTCTACCCCACTCGTGCCTAAAGAGTAACTTTACGCACTTGTATCGTAAATTACTATTTTCCGAACTTTAGCACTTGCAAATTTTTTAATTAACTCCGTGACGTTTAATTTATTAGCTGTTTTATTTTCTATTGAAAGCATCGATAGCGATGATAGTCTGCTTTGGTTCATACTATTTCTTAAATACGTTTTTATTAACTTGAGTTTAGAAAAAGAGCGTTCCGTAGTGGCTACACTAACAGGAATTGTCAAAAATAGCAAACATACATTTAAAATTTCTGAGTAACTACTACAATAAGAAAAATTTTGAATTAATATAAAATTAGTTAAATCTGCAATTGAATGTATAGTACTTAATTCCTCACGAAAACATGTCCGAAATTGTAATAGTTGAATGGAAAAATTCTCTGATATATCATCACTATATTTTTGATACAATATGTTGCTCATTTCAAATAATTCGTCATCAGATGTATTTGGAATGTTGCTGGCAATAACACTTGAAAGGTTTTATATACATCTTTAATACCACTTGATCTATTATTCAATTGATTTATGACTATATCTAAAGTTTTATTAAAAACATTAATTCTAAATACATCTTCCTGGTTTCAAATCTATAGTGGTTATAATATTCGTCGAAATACCGCTTCGGCCGTGATATGCGTTTATTTTTAAATTCGGTTTTAACACCCCATTTCTTTGCTAAATCAACTGCGTCAACTTTTATCTCACTAAACTGATGTCTCATTGTTTTGACATTTTCAAACGCATCATCAAATAATTTTGTTGCTTTTTCAATATTTTGTTGTTTATTTTGTAATGATTTAGATAAAGTGTCAATTGTAAGCAATAACTTTGATTGTAATACAATCAGAAAAACAGTCTCAAATTTCTCTAATTTACTTTTTAAAGATTTGGCTTCAGTAATTTCAGTTGAAGTTTCTGATGTTAATATTAATTTAGATAGAGCTTTAAGTATATCCGTATATTTAAAACGCAAAGCTAACAACGCATCATGTCTAGAAGACCAACGTGTTGGTGTTAATTTTTTTAGAGTAATGCGGCAAGGATTATCACTTATAGCCAAAAGTAAAGCCCACATTTTGATGCTATGGCCAAAAAACACATAAATTTGTTCTACTACATCATAAACGTTTCTGATTTCGTTAACATTTTTCACAGAATCGTTGAGAACCAAGTTTAAATTGTGTGCCGCACAATGCACATATGCACACTTGTCTTAACTGATCAAATTTTGAAATGCGCTACGTTGTATCAGTTATAATAGAAAAAAAGGGTGCTGATTTTACTCGTTCTATAATTTGAAGCTTAGTAGCATTGTCTAGCATATCTATTATTTCATTTTGTATATCAGGACTTAGATATGTAATAGAATTTTTAGTTTTACTTTCTAATAGTTCTTTCAAAACAGGATCATAATTAGAAATTAATTTAATAACAGAAAGAAACAGTCCAGGATTTTGACTTGAATCAATGTTTTCATCATGCCCTCTAAAAGGCATGTTACAGGTAGCTAACATTAAAGAAACTTTAATTATACGTTCTAGAATAAATTTGTGACCAAAATGAAATTTGCGTTCGGAGTAGTGCTTCTTGTTTATAGTCAATTGTTTTATTTAAGCGCCAGTTATCAAATAATGCACAACACGTGTTATGTTCAGGATCTTCCTCATGTCTGGCAATTGTGCGCTGCAAATGGATCCAATCGTTAAAGCCGGTAATTAATGAATGCTTCTTTTTTGAAAATAACCAACAGGGTTGACAATAACAATAATTTAAACGTTTGGGAGTAACAAAGCCACAGTCTTCGAGTGGTTAGTGTTGATTTTGTTGTTTTTGTATAATAAAAATCGTAGAAGCTTCTGGAATTTGCATCGCGTGGATAAGGTCCAGGTGGCTGACAAGGTCCGTTATCAATTAGAAATCGCTTTTGCGTAAGTGTTAATTCCGAAGGAAAGTTACCTTTATCAGTCACATACAACTGACCATCATCCGTTTTATTTTCTTCAACATCTACGAAAATTATATCCAACAAGCAAATTGCGCGCTACGCGCACGTGAAATAGAATAAGCGAAAGATCAAGCTCCGATCCGAGCGCTAAGATAAGAAAAACAAAACCTAAACAAATATAAACATCTGTGAAGCCGGAACGTGAGATTTTATTTTGTGCCACAGACACACAGACACACATTAAGGAAAATTATATTATAGATTTGAGAATTTAGAATGAGTTTTTATAAAATGCTTATCTTACAGTTTAATTCAGCTGAAGTTGGCGGCTGACGTTCAGATTCAGTTTGAGGATTACCAAAATCCTCACTATTTGCCTCGTCTAAACTTGTGCTCTCTAAAAATTGAATACTTGAATAACTTAATTCTCTATAAATGAAATGACTTACTGCTTGAGCTCGGAGATTCATCTGGTTGTTTTTTAAATATCTGATCAATTTTTATTTTTTTATTTTCTCTTGTTTTTCCGTTCTTTCTTTCCGTTTTATAGCACCTGATTTATGGCTATATTTTTTTGTGTTCATTTCTAAATTGAATTAAAAAATAATACTAATGAAAAACTAACACGATCCGTACTAAGCACAATTTTTTCCAAACTGAATCAGGAAGTTAAAACTACTAAATATTTCGACAACAGCTAGACGTGCTTATTACCTCTTTTTCTGAGTAATTCCCCGAATTATTGGGCCTATACTTTATAGGCTTTCATGAAACGTGCTTAGTTATCAAAATATACGGCATTCCACACCAATGCTCACGGTATCACATTTCGAAACTATTACAAATATATAACATCACAAAACTATGCTCAAAATGGATTTTTTTATTCTTAATCATGGAATCCCCTCAGAATAAAGAATAAAAGGTGATTATTTTTATAAAACTTATAAGAAACGCGGGCCCCCAAAACACGCGAGCCCTGGTTCCGCGGAACCCCGGTGGCTACGCCACTGAGTGCTGCTGTCAATTACACAAAGTGGTTTGTTTACTTGCAGTAAACGTTTTTGACTTGGAAATTCAAAATTGTGAACAAACTACAGGTATTTATTTGAATTCTAGTACTTTGGCGGCTTAGATAATAGCGATTGTTAATTTTTTACCTAACCTCACAACTGGATTCCGGTTAATATTGGAAAAATGCTTTATCTGGGGGCTTGAATACGCCTGCTTCTTATTCGACACGGTAAGATGCCGCTTGTACACAAATTTCCGGCTCCTCACACTGTTAATAAACTTTTTACAGTACCTTGAAGTTTTCAGATGGTACCGTTCATTCCTCGGACGGAGCTCCAAAATGGATCTTCTCTCGGAGTCGCTGACCCCGGTGTTTGTGTTGCTGGCCGTTGTGCTACAGCTCCACGTGATGCTTCCCAGTAGTCAGCTCTGGTCCTGGATCATTTATTCAGCTGCTATCGGCCTTAGTAAAATTGAAGTGGTCACCGACCCAGCTTCGAAAGCTTTTTGCGGCAAATAATTTTTTGTTGGGGAAAATGTTGTCCACATTTTCACAGGTACTCTGACGTTTTCTCTACACACTGGTATACTTTTTATTGCAATATTTAATGTTTAAGTAGGTAAATTCTTTATTTTAATAAGAACGCCAAAACTGCTTGACACAAAATTAATTTATTCAACTGTAATCTGCCCTCGTCCTTTTTAAACAATATCTAATCTAACTAGAAAACGGACATTAAACAAGTTCAATTGACTTACATATTAAATTAAACATTCTTATAATTAATTAAATCTAAACAAATGTTATCTCTAAAATTATCGTCCACATTTTTTTATTCCCACAATGTGTCTTTGCGCCACTACACGTTTTATTAATCGCGTTGCATGTTTAGTCGTGTATTTACATTGATTAGTTTCTCGTTCACTTTCTTCATAATTGTTCCCTGGTTTCCAACTGTGTTCCTTTCACTCGTTTTCTGTCCTGTCTAGGTGTCTGCTTTTCCTTTAGTTTTTATAATGTTTTATTTGCTTCTCACAAATGCTATTTTATGCCAGCCTTGATTGGTCGTTGCAACATTATTATCTTTCTAGCTTACACCTTTTTAGAATTGTTCACAAATTGTACTAATTAGCTAAATTGACTCTACGCTTCAAAACCTGCACATAACACCTCTTTGTGATTATTTAATTTGGTTTGGCTAATCATTCTGGCCAACCTAATACTTAATTAATTTGAAATTTGACTTCAACCCTGTGAAAAGCAAGTTGTCTCCTTTACGTTCCTTAATCATTCCATTTCTTTTAATACAAGCATCTCGTTTTTCAATGCATTTAATGAATGACATTTAACTTAGCAATTCGTTTAATTGGCAAGCATGAGTGAAGTGGGAGTGCATTCAAGCGTCGAACAACGCATTATTACTAAATTTCTTATCAACGAAGATATCAAACCATAAGAAATTTGTGTAAGAGTTAAAAGACAGTTTGATGCGCAATCACTATCAGACATAAGCGTTTACAAAAAGAGTAAAGCGTTTAAAGATAGCTGCGAAGGTGCCGAGAATGAACCGCATTCTCGCCGTCCAAAAACATTGACAACAGAAGACAATGCTGACAGAGTAAAATGCACTATTTATTTATTTAGCGTATGGCTTGTTTGGCCGAGAGTCCCGAGTCTGCGACCCGAGATGTTCGGCCGCTAACTGTATGATATATACGATATCATATCATGTGTATATTGAAGGTAGCACGTGTTGTGTGTGGTGAGGTTACTCTTTCCCATAGACCAGTTTTCCGGGAAGAGCGCCGTTAATTCTATTCTAACGGCGAATGGTGACCGAGCCCAATACCGATCCAATGGACTGCGGAAAAATTCCGCATGTTCATGGATTCGAACCGAGGACTTGTTTAGTGCAAGCCTGATGCTCTACCAGTGCGCCACGCGGTCGTCAGTAAAATGCACTTATTTGAAACGATGGTCGAATGACAGTGAAGGATATTCTTTCTGTCTGTGTCTTACAGGATAATGCTCGACACCATTTCGCTATTCACACGCTGACTATGATTCAAAAATCGAAATGGACCATGCTGCCCCATTTACCATATATTTCGGACCTTGGTACATCAGTTTCTTATTTGTTGGAACCCTTAAAAGAGTTTCTAGGAGAAAAAATATCTCGTTGTAATAAAGAAGTCATCGAAATTGTACGGGAATGGGTATGCCAGCAACCAAAAAATGTTTTTCTCGTGCAATAAAGAAACTTCCGGAAAGAGGGCACCAGTTTATTAAAAGAGAGGGAGACTGAGTACAAAAATTACATGATATACATTAGAGTCCTTGTGTTTGTTTTTGAATAAATATTAAATTATAATTTATATTTGAACGCTCCTCGAATTAACATGTACCTTATCTTGATCACTTACGTTGCACTCTAACCTTCAAATGTACTCTGGAACACCAATGCTCCCTTGCAGGGCCGTAACTAAGTATAGGCCAAGTAGGCCCCCGCCTACAGGCGCAAGCGGCAAGAGGCGCCAAAATGACACTGAAAAAAATTCTTTCGTAATAATAAAAAATAAATAAGCAAATGGCCAATTTTGCAAATAAATAAATTTATAATACAGTATGGCTATTAATTTATAGTACTGAAAATTTCAAACTTTTTTCGCTTAAAATAATGTTGGGTCGTCTGAATAACGTATGAACGGGCATTAATTTGTTTCAATATCGTCTGAAGGGTCCTCCTGTTCATACTCAATTTTGCAGCAGGTGTCCGTTGACTAGTACATGGTGAGTCCATATAATTTGATTGAATACACGTTCGTGATTTTCGTTGGTATTCGTTGGTTTTTTTCGTCCAGCTTTACCTTTTCCTTGGTGTAGCACACTTCCAGTTCTTCTAAATTTGGTTATAATGTTCAGTACAATAGCATTACTTGGTGCCTGTTTACTCAAATGCTCCGAAAATTGTTAGCGAACGAATTTAATGCTTGGACCATTTTGTTTACTTAAACCGTATGAGCGAAAATAGTGCTCCACTAAAAAGACTTTTTATTCAGTAGATAGCATTATTTACGAACTTGCAAACATATTAGTACATCTAACCAAAACCAAACGTCAATGTTTATGTCAAATAACAGTGTCAATTGTTAGAGGTTTAAGCAAAAGTAGGCCTACCGTTTCAGTACTGTAAATTAATAGCCATACTGTATTAACGATTTAAGTCCAGATAATGCTAATTATAATAATGTGAATTGCGCCCAATTTGGTCGATACATTACATTGCCTTGTGCAATTTGCAAAGGGAATGTTATATGTCTACCAGATTTATTTTGTAGTTCTCACCTATATCAATCACAACATTAGAATTATTAGCTTATTAGTCCACCGCGTAGGTGGCCTTATTTTAATTATAAAAATGTTTCCAATTTTAAAACAATGTAATGCAGTAGTGGCAACAAACTCACTTAAATTTTTAACAACTATTGGAACAGGTCCACTGATATTACATATACATTCACTGCTTTGGGCTCATCACTGATACAGTCGTCCATTGCAACAATCAGCAGAATACCACAGACCGATTTTGAGATCTTACTTGTTCCACTACTATGGTATTTTTCGCTAGAATCACTTTTCCAGTAGAGTTTGTACAATCTAAAACATCCTACACGATAGTAGCTTTTATAAAAAACAAGAATTATCGAAATTAGCCTAATAGAAGGAGTAGTATAAACGTGCCGACGAAAAAAGCTTCACGTATTAAATATATTGATTATTACAATACAGTGTGACAGTATGGTTGCGAATACAGAACCTTATTCTACGTCCCCATGTACTACGCATAATAATATGTAATTACTTATTTGTTTATATTGTATTATTTTAACATATTGATGTCGTTACTAGCTTTTGAACGCAGCAAATTGGTCTTAATAATTTTTGCATTTTTAAAATAAAAAATTTACAAAAGAAAATGTTTTCAACGTTTTTCATACAGAAAGCGAGGTGCAAAAAAAACTTTTGTTAGATCGAATTATGGTTGAAGTTTTCAAAATTCTCTACAAAATAGGTAAAAAATACCTGAATGCTGCTAAAAATACAGTAACACTTAGTAAAGCGAATTACATGAATTTAGAAATTTAAAAAAGGACATTGCAGTCAGTGGGATTTGAACCGCGTTCGCTGATAAATGAATATGCTTATCGTTGCGCTATAAATGACACAGTGGCGTTCCGAATTTGGGTGCACCATATGTTTATGTATAGGGATTTGTAAAATGTTCTGCTGTCTACTTAATATGTACTTTTTTAAAATTGGAATTATGTTTTCTAATCTTGTTTTCTGTTCTTCGTTTATATGTGTTGTATTTTCTTATTTTAACATTTAGTTGTTTATTTTTAAAATGTTTGAATAAAAAAAGTTGGATTTATTTTTGAATATCTACCTGTTTGTTTGAATACATTACATCATATATCCGGATATAAATGTAGAAGTCATACAGTATCATTAGTATTTTTTGTCACATATATCACTTTTGTACCGAGGGGCGCAAAACTGTTGGCTTGCCTACAATAAAAGTTTGCTTAGTTACGGCCCTGCTCCCTTGTCAACATGCACCTATAAAACTAGCATTTCTGCAGCTGCGTCTAGGGCCCCCTTCTGCTCCAAGGGAACACACATCTGCATCGAACAAGTAAGTAGCTACTCTTCACCATCCATTCCTGTAACTAACTATAACCATATCTTTTGCAGCCCTATGAATAGCTCCCATTTTTAACAACGAACAGCATATCTAGCAGGGCGAGGTATTTATTGCAATGTATTCAACTCTAATTGACAAATATACGGTACCCCCACCCAAGAAAAGCGCCCTTCCGTGCTTTTCAAAATACTTCGATACTCAGCATCACTCCGTTTCGCAACCAGTTATTTACCAAAAAACAAAAAAAAATTTTTTGCCGACGACCATAGCTCAAAAGTTGATGTTGCCTTCATTTTCGGAGGACCTATCGTATGAAAACGATCCAAGACTTCAGGAAGGTTCCTGGTGACCGGAATCGTGTACACATACGAACATAGATCCCCCGCACAGCACGTTTAGGCACCCCCCAATGCGAGGGATTGATGTAGTGGGCTGGGATCTTCACCAAAAGATCCGCACCGCCGAGACGGAGATTTGATATAGTGGGTTCATTAGTCGGTTGGCTCGAATTTTAGAGATATTTGACTCAGAGTGGTTTTCGATATGAGGGAATTTCAATACTTCGTACACTTCGTGTCGAAGTAATTTGCAGCCTCCACCTGTGATCTATAGCCCCTCTATTTACTGTGATCCTGTCACAGAATAAAACAATATTCTGTGATCCTGTGTACAGCCCCCCCTCTCTGCAACGGAACAAAACTCCTGTACGGCCTCGGACGAGCGCCTTTCGTTTTCGTTTGACATCTACTACTAGAGCAAAGTTGAAATGTAAAGACACCAGCACACCATAAGGTTATGCTGGGACGCTGGTGTCTTTACATTTCAACTTTGCTCTACCACTACTTATGTCTTACTAACCTCAATTTCGATTTTTCCGGCCTAAATTTATTGTCCACCATGGTACCTAAATGTACGGCGATTGTCTCTTTGCAGAGCAACACACAGAGAATGGAATTTGTAGTAGTAGATGTCAAGAGAGTAACAGGCCGGCCTAAATTTATTGTCCGCCATTTTACCTTCTACAATGGCACCTTCTCTACAATGTATTAGACCTCTGCTACACACCCAATTGGTTCTATTTCAATCCCAGTTTTATTATAGTTGATAATTCAAACTCTTGCCTTGGACTATTTATTTTATTTGTAATGCGTAATTGACATGCCCCTTTAAGTTTTATTAAAATTCTTCAGTATTATAATGGGTTTTATTACTTATTTTCACAATTATAAAATTTTATATCCTTTTAATTTTTCATTTTTTATTCGTTGTTATTTTTATACACCCTCTTATCTACATTCTGTATTTTATAATTTAATTTCTTACTTCCTAGATTTTAAAATTGAGTTAATTTTATATCTTATATGACATTTTACCATGATGAATTTTTTTTAAGAATATATTAGCTCTTATATTTCAGCACAAACTCTTTTGTAGTTTATTTTAATTATTAATGAGTTATTATTTATACAATGTAATGTCTTATCTAAAACCAAATACCACTGTTATTCCTTCATGTGTAAATATTGATTCATTACATCATTGATCTTCTTTTATACCCCCAAAAATGTTCTTAATATTCTTTTCCACCTCTCGAGTCTTTCTTGTTCTGAAATTCTGAAATCCACCTCATTGCTTTCTTTTCCATCTTCAGATATTTGTGCTCACAGAAACGTAAACTCATCGACTTGTTCTATCTTCCTTTTGTCCACATTTTCTCTTTTTACGGTAAAGGTTTCCTTTCGGCTCGTAAGTATATACTTGGCCTTCTTCATTGGTAGACCCATTTTCTTTGACACCTTCTCCAAGTTTGTAGTTATACATTTCCAGACGTTGCTCACTTCTGTTTAGTTATGTCCCACTTCGGTTTGTCACTTTCTTGAATAATTTTTTCCAATATGATATTGCATAAAATCTCTTTGCCTCAAGCCTTTTTTACATTAAATTCCTCGGACTTCTGACAATTCACCTTCACCATATTTTGTGTATTCTATAATGTTGCCTTCACAAGGTCCATTATTTTTTCTAGTATTTTCAAATCTCTCATCGCTTAATACAATTCATTTATTTGAACTGAGTCATATGCCTGGCTTGTATTTCTACATTACGTTTGTAGCAGGCTGTTTTGAGTCTGTATAAAATTTAATATTTTATGAATTACTAATTTGTTTTTACAGAAATCACACTGGTGCAAAACTTTTAAGCTACCTAAATATAGAAAGTTTTATTTTAAAAAGAAAGTGAGTTTGTATAATTAAAACATTTTACGAATGTGCACCATCTTAGTACCTATAAGTTATGTAAACAAATTTAAAGTAACTCTCATACTTTTAGAAATATCTTCCACACCTGCATCATTGCCGTACCCTGTATATGTGCCATATTATTATAAATATTGCTATTGCAGTAATGTTTGGATTGACTGAGATAAATTCAAATCTGTGTAATTTAAAAAATATTATGCATGATAAATTACTGATAATTAATGAATACGTACTTTTTAGAATTTGTTTCCTTTACATGTAGGCGTTGTTGATAATGCTACAAGTCACTAACATCCTGTGGTTGATTGCATTTTCAATACATTTATGTGCCGGAGAGAAGTTCCAATAATCATAAAAATTTAAATGGCAAAGACTTGGTATTTCTTGTTGTTGTCGGTTCTTCTAAAAACATTGTTAGCAACAGTTAGTGGAGATGCACGAGCACCTAGGGTACGTAGAATAGTTGGAGGGTCTCCTGCGGCAATACCTCCTGTTGACGATCCCATTGTGTATCTACGGTTTGCTGGCCGGAATGCTCAGGTTCGGGGTATTCAAGACTTCCCTCACTTTGTCTTTAGAGGGATTCGGTATGCTGATGCCCCAGTAGGGAAGGATAGATTTCAGGTATTTATATAAAGAAATTGTATTGAATAATTGTTAGCTGAAAACTCACTGTTTCTTAATTGTCTTTTCGTTTTTTTTTAATAGAGACCCAAACAGTACTTTTTATCTGGTGATGTTGATGCAACAATGTTTCCACCACCTTGTATACAACCAATGCCTGGTAGTAGCACAGTTGTGGGTAGTGAGGACTGCCTGTTCCTCAACGTTTTTACACCTGATTTGCCACTTGGAACTGAAGGTATGTGCCATAGGCGTAACTTGGAAGGGGAATGGGAGGAAGGCAGTGTAGGTTTAAACATTTTGTGAAAACCAGTTTCGACAGTCCATATTTTTAATTTTGCTCCCCCAAAAGCATGTCCCAACGTATGCCCATGGTATGTGTAATGTATCCTTATGTTATAGATATTGCACTATATATATTTGTACGTTCATATATTTGCAGACATTTTTAGGTTTAAAAATGTACAGCAAAGCAGCCACATTTCTGTTACCCCTACGTAACCTCTTTTCTATTTCTACACTTTCAGTACTTTCATTCGACACTATTACACCTAAACACTTAAACTTACAAACTGTTTCAAAATCCTACTTTTTTCTATTTACTGCATTATTTATCACAAAATTTCCAGTCTGTTGAACACAACTTTCCCACATTACCATATCCACCGTCTTTTGTCTTTATTTAGTTATTGTTTCATTCTCACTGTTATTGTTAAATCGTCAGTGATGCCAAACATTGGTGTCTTTCATGGAAAATTGTACCGTCAATGTGTATTTTTCTAAGATCAAATTAAATTAATTACTGAAGTTGTATCGCGTTTTCCTAGACAACTAATAAAAAATATATAGTAAAGCCATTGTTTTCACATAAAGTTACATCTCAGCAGTTATGCACTGAAACAGGTGTCTTTTCGGATGTTTTTTCTTCAATTCATACTTTTAGAATCAAATCGTACAACCTATGGCTTATCCCCTGAGAATTTGGTTAATTATATTGTTATATTATCTTTCTGTCATTTGACAACCGAAAGTTGATATTCGCCGCTGAGAGAGCGTTTTCAGCATTTTACCGCTCGACGAGTGTTTTGGGATTCCGCATGAGCAAAATAGTTAGCCAGGTCAGGGTGTTTCCTTGACAACGCTTGTCATTTGTTTAAATAATCGCATCACATGTCAGTTACTTAATTTATTTATTCATTTGACAACATTACAACATAAGTAATAAAATAGATATTAATAATATTAAATACATAAGATAGGTAGGTACAACGGGAGTAATTTTAAATGTATTGTCAATTTGTATTTTTAATAACATGAAATAGTATGATTATTTTCGCCTTAATAATATACTCAGTAGTTCAATAAAATAATAATATGTATATTTTGAGCTAAAAATGCTCTTGCTGCTTTTGCATGATTGCTGGTTTCGGATGTGCCTCGACCAGCAATATTCATGCACAAGCGGCAAGAATGCACTGTCAGCTCTTAACATATTATTTCACTGCACTTTTATTAGTTTTTGTGGTCTTATCATGGTTGAAATTCTTCTAATGTTATTTGGCGTTTGCTTATGTCATCCACAAACATGTTTGTGAATTATTTCTTTCTGTCTTCTCTACCTGGCCTCTATTTAAGACACAAGTATTGTAATAAGCTTTTCCTAATTTGCTGTCTTAATAAAGCCGTTACCGCATCCATTTTGAATGAGATCATGAACCATTACCAAACCCGAAATCAACTTTTTTTCGGTTGGTGACATTGCACGAAATGTCAGTGTGAGTTTAAGGTTATAGCCCTTGACACTAATGACAGTAAATTAACCGTAGCATTTTCGGCAATTTGCCGTATTTCTGGCGGAGTGCAGGAAATATAATCCACACTAATTTTACAATTTCACGTGCAAACGCTTTCGAAAAATTACATTTATGGTGAGTCTACTTGATTCAAATTTAAAATTTTGTTTTAAATTATGATTTGCAATAAAACTGTTACCAACTGTTACAAAATTCCCTAAATTACCAAAATTAATTTTATTTGTAGTAAAACGGTATTTAACTTGCAAATTAGGAAAAATTACATAAAAAACTCGTTTTATAAAACTTACGAGCAGTCGTCCTTCACAGCACTCCTGCCTTCGGCAGTCGTGCTGCAAACTGGACTCGTGTCGAAATACAAGTTTTATAAAACTCGTGTTTTAATATACTAGTTTAGCTTTCCTCTTACTAATTCACGTTCTTTGTATTTACAATAGATGTACTCCATACCCGTTTTTATGTTTAACTTCTTATAAAAAGTTATTTTCAATTTGCTTAAATGTTTCTTTTATATATTTTCGTTTCTCTTATATACATATCTTTTCATTTATCTTCTTATTTTTTCATAATTTTTTTTTCTTATTTCTTTATTTTTTCAAACACTTTAATTCTTTCCTCGTTTCTTTACGATGTTTGCATTTGTATATTTCCTGCTGGTTTCTGTCATACTATTTTTTGTTATTGCAAATCTGTGCCTCTAATTTAGTTATCTAGTAAATATTTGTATTGATTGATGATTTCTTCCTGCATATGTTTTTGCTTTCAAATGTTTTTATCTCTTCTTTGATTTCCATGATTGCTTTTAATTATTTCACAATCACACTCTATAACTTCTTAGTTTTAATCAATCTTACATGTTTCGTTTTGAATGTCCATTTAGTTACTGTTTTGTTTATTGGGAGCTATCCGGGTGCCCATATGTATATCCAGTATTTTGGAAATACGTACTCATAATTCTTATATTTCTTTCAGTGACAAATAATAATAACAATAATAATATTTATTTCCAAAGGGATGAATACATTACTCGTTACATAAAATGATTAGAACTCGCTATCTTAGGTCAAATAACTGACTCTCTTTATATAATAAATCATTTGGATATAAGCTATTTTTTCGAAATGTAATTTTGAGAAAGCATTTTTGAATTATTTCTAACCCTGTTAAGTAATGTTTTAAAATATATCTCTAATCAACTATTCCATAGCACAAGTGGAAGTCAACTAATGAGTGATAAATAATTTTTAAGCGTTTCAGTTGTAGTATCAACTTCTTCCTCTTATTTATAGGCCAGTGGCCTGTTTTAACCACAAAGTGGTTCTATGAGCCCTCTTTGCACTTAGGCCGGGTAGGTGGCTAGCCTTGGCCGTCGAAAGTGAGGAAGAGTTTCCTTGTTTTAGGGGTTAATGACTATCACAGGTGTTAACGTGGTGACCGGGGAGCGTACGATTTTTAAAATCCTTCTCAAGTCCGCCGGGATTGGAACCCGGGCCGGCTGCCTGAGAGGCGAGCATTCGCTTGCGCGGTCATCCGCTCAGGAGTATCAACTTAAGTTGTTTAAATTGATATAGGACTGATTTTAATTACTTCTTTTTACGACAAAGGAAGTAGGTATTGGATTCACCCCAAAAATTCGAAATTGTGTTTTTAACAGATCTTCACGTTTTCGAGTCCCTTGAACCCAAAAAACGGGTTTTTGTTTATTGGTCTGTCTGTCTGTCTGTGTGTGTCTGTGAACAGAATATCTCAAAAACCAAAAGAGGTACGGGGTTGAAACTTCATATATACGTTTTGTGTACTATCTAGATGCGACAGCAAGCTTTTGAAGAAAATCGCATAACCGGAAGTATGGTGTTTACTCTTGTGATTTTTACTTTAAATAGAACACCCGGTATATTATTACATTTTTCAATTCAGCTTAAAATTTTAGAGACAATTTCTCTCTTGAACTAACGCTCTATTTTCTACGGTTTCTGTAGAATTTGTAATTTTTAAAAAATTTTGACAAATGTTTAAAAATTAAAAATAATATTTTTGGCTAATTATAAGATCGCTGCAAAAGGAAGTTGTGTGCGTGTATCCCACCAAAATTTTTTTTTACTAAATTATTAACACGAATGTCCTATTTAAAATGCTACTCAATATGTACTTATGCCGAAATATTTTGTCTTTAGTTGCTTGTATTATACAGTGTCCGCCAAAAAGTCGGCATAATATGGGAAAACTTTTTATTTTTGATTTTTAAAAAAACTTTTTAAGTCAATAATTTGTGCTTGTCTAAAAACCTATTTAGCTTCTATCATATATACCGAGTGATTTTTACTTGTTTAGAAAATGGAGTTTTTCGAAATTGTATAAATCGAAAGTGCTATTTTTCGGAAATTAAATAATATTTAGCATAATGAATTCTGCTCTTTAAATAATTTCTGATTAGATTTAAAGCAACACGGTGAAAACCAAGATCATGAACTGTTTCTATTAGCACTGCATGATTAACTGTTGTGAAGGCTCTATCTAAATCCATAAAAACACCTAGTACCTGTTTGTATTCATTAAGAATTTTATAAATAGTGTTTGTTAGATACAAAATCGCATTTTCGGTTGATATTTCCGGTTTAAAACCAAATTGCTTACCTGATAATAACTTATAGTTATTTAAGTATGACATGATTTGGTTTTTGATTATCTTTTCTACTACCTTCACTAAATGTGATATTAGAGTTATTGGCCGAAATTTTTAAATATCTAATATATCATCTTTTTTTTTATAATGGCTTTATTATGGCCATCTTACATGTTGACGCACAATATCCCGTTTCTAATATGTTATTTATAATAAATGTGAGTAACCGTTTTAAGAGTTTTTGATGTTATGTTATCAAGAATAGGAGCTTTACATTTTTTTTAATTTATTGATATATGTAGACACTTCGGATGCAAAAATTGTGAATGATTTGTTATAGTTCTTTCGCCTAGCGTGGAATTTGCATTAACTGTTGAATTATCTATTTTTGCTTCAATTTCTATGAAAAATTTATTGAAATTTGCGATTTTTTCAATCTATAATTCATTCATTTTCTACTTTGATTTCTTTTATTTCTGTGTTTATTACCTTCCAAAAAACTTTGCTTGACTTTATATTAACATTAATTTTGTTTTTGTAATAATTATGTTTTGTTATTTTTATAAAGATTATTAGTTTATTTTTATACGCTTTATATTCTTTAATCAAAATTGTGTTGTTGGGTGGCTTTAGAGATTTTTTCCATTATTCATTTTTTGTTGTAACTAATTTTAGAAGACCGGCAGTTATCCAAGAATTTCATTTATGTTGCTCTTTTTTCATCTGTACTGTGCTAGTTGCACGCTCAAAATCATTTTTAATAATGTTTATGAGAATCCACAATCGGTCCCATCTATTTCATTCGATGTTTCCATTTTTAAATTATCTATTAACTTAATTTTGTCCAGTTTTTTTAAGATATTGTCTGTCATAGATGAATGCTGTGGTATTATTCGATTTAAACTAGAAATAGTAGGAACGTGGTCTGTAATTAAAGTGTTCGTTACATACGTGTTACAAATGTCATACCGGCCACTTCTTACAAAAATATGATTTAGACATGTCTTGGAGTTTTTATGAATTCTTGGATACGAGTTTATTAAGGTTTTAAATCCTCTTTCTGCCATAATTTTGAGATAATTTGGACAAAAATCAGATTTAATATCTATATTTATGCCATCTACTATAAAATTATACTTTGAATTGCTTTTACATGTACAGTGGAACTTGTTCTTAACGAACTTTCATTTTACGAAATTCTCTGTTTAACCGTTCTAATAATTTTCCATGATTTATGCTCTATTTTACAAAATAAAATTCCATTTGGCAAAGTAAAATATAATCAAATTTTTATAAGAACTGTCTGAAATTTTTGTCTGAATCGAATTTTTGGAACTGCATCCCTATAGTAGGAGAGCTGGTGACATTTTTTGGTAATCATTTAGTTAAGGCCTATTTTTTGAGAAAATATTGCTGGAGGCATGTATAAGTGTCATCTGTAAGGATTCTCCTAGATAGCGGTATCGGAGGGAGGCAGAACACCCCCAATTTGCACTGTCAGTATATGTCAAATTCGAGGTGAGCCGGTTAGGTTTTGTGTCAAAGCTGACGGAAAACCTAACCTGCTAAGCTCGAATCTGACATAACTTACACTAAAAAAGTCCATAAGGGGCGGCTGTGGAAATTGAAACGTATGAATAATAGGTTGGTGGCATTGTAAGTCTATGTCAAATTCGAGTTTAGCAGGTTAGGTTTTCCGTCAGTTTTGACACAAAGTGACACAAAACCTAACCGGCTCACCTCGAATTTGACATATACTGACAGTGCAAATTGGGGGTGTTCTGCCTCCCTCCAATACCGCTATCTAGGAGGATCCTTTCAGATGACACTTATACATGCCTCCAGCAACATTTTCTGAAAAAATAGGCCTTAACTAAATGATCACCAAAAAATGTCACCAGCTCTTAGACTACTAATAAAGGTTTAAAATAACCAGCAATTTACCTCAATACCGTACTAAGTTCACTTGTAAGGGATTAGTCTTTTATTTATGGTCTTTAACAGAAGACACCGAAAATTGTTATTACGTAAGACCTTTTGTTATTTGTTAAGTAATACTCGTACTTAATTTTCTAAATCTACGTGAAGTTAAATCTTACAACAAAGGTTTAGTTGTACAAGTGACATTTTTTTACCAGTCTAAAAACAAGCGAAAATGCAAATTCTGTTTTTACAAAAACCGAGTACACTTATTATACCATTTTAAATAAATTTCTCTTTTGCAAAATTTAAATAAAAGTTCCATTGTAAGTATTTAATAAGTATGTTTGCAAATTGTTGTTAAATTCATAAACAGATGTTGTGTGAGCTCTATAGATAACGTAGTATCCGGAATGGCAATAGTTGCTTTTATTACCTACTTTAATTTCACCTATATGAAACATTTCAATGTTATCCTTTATATACTATACCGTGTGTCCACAGGAGTACGCACCATAGACATAAGATAATGCCAATAGAATATAAATATCAACCGGTACTGTGACCACCGTCCTTTTCTTGTATCATTTATAACAATATTGTTTCATACAGTGGCGAGTCAGAAAGCAGAAAACAACGTTTTAGCGTGCCGGTGATCACAGCATTAGCCGATCTTTCTATTCTATTTGGTTATCCCTATGGTGCGTCCTGCTGTGGACACACGGTATATGTACAAATGTACATGTTATAGGCAACTTGTATAAATCAGTCATTTTATACAGGGTGTCCAAAAAATAGCGGATTAACTCTACAGTGCGTTACTTGGGGATGCCTAATGAACCATGGAAAAATATGAAAAAAATTCCCTGGGCCGTATTTTTCGAAATATTTCTGGTCAAAGGTGTGTAATGAAATCCATTTATTTAAATAACTAGTGTATAATTATAGTGTCAAATATATCTGGGACTTATTAAAATATCTGTTTGTTTAATATTCTTGTTTTCAATATTTAAGTATTTTAAAAAACTGATTTCCTGTTGAGTTTGTCAATTACTAAATATGACAAACAGGCTTTGTACAATAATAATATACGAAATCAAGCTTGGCATTGAAATATGTGTTGTATGAATAATATGTTGGTGGCACTGTAAGTTCATGTCAAATTCGATGTTAGCAGGTTAGGTTTTGCGACAGTTTGTGTCAAAACTGACGCAAAACCTAACCTACTCACCTCGAATTTGACATAGACTTACAGTGTAACCAACATATTAACAACTTACTATGGATACATTTTTGATTGAGAAATTGTTGCAGTATCAATGTTGCCAGATTTATTTTTATTAATTTCGAAATATTTGGAAAAATACGGCCCAGGGATTTTTTTTCATATTTTTCCAGGGTTCATAAGGCATCCCTCAATAACGCACCGTAGAGTTAATCCGCCATTTTTTGGACACCCTGTATAATGGCTAGGCAGTTTATATGATGCCTAGCAAAGGGAAGTAGTTTATAAACTGCATTTTTCATATGTTGCCTAGGCATTATACAATATATTTTTTAAAGTAAAAGTTAGCACTGATTAGCCAATGGGTTTAATACGGGTGTGCGCCAACTCATCACCCTATCCAATTTTGTAGGTATTGTTATGATACAACCTTAATATGGTTTGAATTAAAATTTGTTAAAATTGGGATATTACAATGGGATGAAAATGGTTCGGATTTATTTGGGAATAAGGAAAATTTGTGTCTGAAATATATGTTAAATTATAAAGGAATTAAAACCAGATTGAATTAACAAAAGACATATAATCGCCGAAAAATGAATACAGATTACTTTCAAACTTTATTTTAGCTTCGAAGCGTCCCTGTTCGGATTCTGGCCGCAAATTCCCCAGTCTCCATCATGCCCCGTCCAAAGATCCTTGCTCGTGTCGATCAGAAAACAGAGCCATTGTTCTTGTAGACGCCGTTTCTGATAGCCCCATTAACCGCTAGGAATTTGGGAACAGCTCCATCCTAGGGATCGGGACCGGAGAATGTGCTCAGACACCATAACCAAATACTTAACATATAGCTATTTGAAATCTACAGGTGAATTGAAAATAAAATAAAATTTGAAAAAATACAGTTTGAAAATCAATGACAAATGTTAATTTTGAAATAATATAATATTTAGTAGGTTTAAATCAAAATAAATAAGAATAGAGGGCATAAATAATGAAAATGTAGTAGTTAGAAAATTTGTTTCCGATTATTGAAAAATAACAAACTAAAAAGTATGTAGAAAAACTATTTTATCCGCAAACGTCACAAAAGTGACAACTTATGTGTCTTTATTGACAAGGTAAAAGTGTCACTTTATCTGCCTAAGCAGATAAAATAGAAACTTTTGCTTACTTTATCTGCCTAAGCAAAATCGTTGCTCTCTTTTTTTCTTTCTACGTTTGTTCGCTCTCCTCCGAAGATACTGGACAGATTAAATTGTATGATGGCTTAAAATTTTTCTAATTTTTAGACTTAGATTGTAGGCCGGTTTTTATTTTCAAAAAGAGTACGAAAAAGTTTTAATTTAAATAAACCTTTAAGCAGCGGATCGGAGCATCTGTCACCGTGGGTTATGGTGTGACAGCTGCTGTGGCCGTGTGCTATTAGCTCGGGTGATTCAGTATGTTCATATATCATTACAGTAGCGGGTTCTTTGAACAACAGAGGTTGGCGCAGGGGTACAGTGCTCGCCTGTCACGCGGGTGGCCTGGGTTCGATTCCCGGCCGATGCATCCTTTTTTTTTTAATTTGTATTAATGAAATTTACCTGAATACGTTTGCGGATAAAATAGTATATGTTATTCGGAGTAAAAGTGACTTTATGTGGCTTAGCTGAATTATTTGCCTCACTAACGTTCGGCTAAATAAACTTCAGCTTCGCCACATAAAGTATCACTTTTACTCCTAATAACATAATCTACTATTGGTCTAATTAAAATATTGAATATAACCCTGTTTTATTGAGAAAATGTATGGCTAATATAAAAAGGGTAAAAATCTAAATCTACGTGGTGAATAAAAATAAAATATTAAGAAATAATTAAGAGAAGCGAAGAATTAAAGAAGATACCTGGTATGTGGTAAAACCTAATGGATAGAAGAATTGTTATATACAAGTGAATAATTGAGGAGTCATACTGGGACAGCTTTATTTGGGATATTACAATTGACATATAGCATAAATCAAAATGGGACTACGTCAATTTATTTGTTGTTGAGTGGAGCTTCCAAAAGGGTGTCATCGGAGCGAGAAGGTGCATTTCAGGAAGTAGTTACTGTAGCAGGTGGATGTCCAGGTTTGTTCTGTTGGCTGATTGCTGTCAAGAATTGGTAGTTTGCTAATATTGGACAACGATTGGGCTGGTGATATGTCTGTGAGCAGTGCATTGCAGAAAGCTGCTTAAAAAAGTCGAGTTGCAGATCAAAAATAGGTTGCTGTCTTGAACGTTGTGTAAGAAAAATATTCAAAGTGGGTGATTTCTTATCAAATCCTAACTAGAAAATAAATAAAGACATTAAAAAAGTGAAATTAATTAAGAGACAAGAACTTACTGTGTTATTTAATATTATTGTGTACCATTCAAAAGATTGGGTATTTGTCATTAGAATTTCAAAACTGTTTTGACATTTGGTTGACATAAGTTGTGACTTATGAGACAAATCACATTTGAAATATTAAAATTCGAGTTAGTGCGATCGCCGAGAGCGGACGCGCCGTGATAGCTCTATTTATTGTGTTTACGATAAACTGTTTCTTGTGCTAAGGTTGTCATAACAGTGTTGTTCCCCTTGCGGGTTCTTACCAGCCAAATGTCAAGTACCACTCCGAGCACGTCATCAAAAAGTAAATTTTCAGCCATCAGCGAACACCACAAAAAGTATATCTGCTCCGAAATAGCACCTTTATCAAAAAACAAGTATTTCTTACCCAAAGAAGCCGAAAAACAATTAAATAAAGATGCCCCCGATCAGTCTCAGCAGCCAAAAATTCCGCCAATATTTTTGCACAACGTAAATAATTACCAAGCAATAGTAACCGATATAAAATCATTAACCTCTAGTGAATTTACAACCCAACACAAAACCGATGGCTTTAAAATCAATTTAACCTCGATCGAAGACTACCGCAAATTATCTAAATACTACACTGAACATAATTTGCCATTTCACACTTCTCACAACCCGGAAGAAAAATCGCTAAACGTGGTTGTTCGAAACGTGCCAACATCTCTTACTGTCCAAGAAATAATTAACGAGCTCGCAAAAAACTACCCCGTTCAAACAGCTGTCAGACTTCTTAACCAAGACAAATCACCAATGCCTTTATGCGCTGTACAATTAACAAAAAACGAACAAGGAAACAACATTTTTAAGTTTAGTAAACTATTATATTCGATAATCACCGTTGAAAACAGACGCACGCCGAAAACCATCCCCCAATGTACACGTTGCCAGCGGTACGGTCATACTAAGAATTAATGCCACCTTCAAGCTAGATGTGTCAAATGCAGTGGCAAACATCGCTACTCTAAATTTTCCAAGCTAGCAAATGTTAAACCAACTTGTGTTAACTGCGGTGAATCTCATTCTGCAAGCTCTCATATCACAAAACTTTAATGTTCACCATGCTACTACCGATCTTCAGCTAGCAATTGATGTATACCAACGATGGTGTGAAAAATGGAAAACGGTGGCTAGTTTCGCCTCTGGCGTGGTTTACACGTTGAGTTACCGTGCTCGTTTGCTTTTCCTCCTGATAAACCCTCTTACGAAAGTGAGCGAAACGTTGAGTTCTCCGACTTCAATAATGACAAGGTCCAATCCCGGAAGTCGTTTGTTACTTAATGACAAAGGTCGTGAAAGCCTCTGAAAATATGTAAAGATGTTTACAACAGACACGATCAAAGGCTGTAACTAACCTAAACAAGGTAGAACAACACACAGCCTGGTGATGAGAATTATTATTTAACATAACCTTCAACTTCAAGCGTACTATAACATATTGCTTGCAACCATGCAGTCATTATATACATAAAATGCCTAGACATTCTATATAATGACAACAACTTTGCCGATGCATTTGGTCTACATGTTCTGCTATTATTTCCACTTTTAAACGATTTTCAAATATCTGCAGCACTTTTTTTTCTACTTTTTCATTATTTTCCGCCTTAGATAGTACCGATATGGGTAGCGTATCTTCTGTTTATTTTCACTATTCCTGGACTACCAGATGTTTTACTTTATCTTTTAAGATATGCGTTTCTTTTTCCATTTCTTGCAATTTTTAATTCATATTCTTATTTGGGTATTTCGCCACTCTGCAAATTAAAATATTAAATAACGAAAATATTAACAACGAACGTTTCGAGGGACAATCTGCGCTCGTTATCAACAAATAACAATTAAAACGAACAAGAAACTTATCTTTTTTCACTGGAAGGAAAAACGACCAACCTTCAATGAGTTTTTTGACATTGACGTTTGTTGATATCTATACCTACTTGATCTCATCTTTAAGAATCGATAGCCAACTATTGTCTAAAAATATTGAGAAAGACGACACGCATTTTTCTTCGTTAAGTAAAATATATGCCGTTTCCTTAATTTTTCGCCTAGTTGACATCGATTTTTTAGACAATATCTTTGTGTCGTGCCATTGTATTTTATGGTTTTCATCCCAAGCATATTCTGCCAGCTTAGACTTATTGAATTGATACGTTTTCATCATATTTTTATGTTCTTTAACTCTAACTGCTAAAGGTCTGGATGTTTCACCGATATAATATTTCCCGCATTCACAGGGAATACTATATATACAGTTCCTTGAATGTTGTTCTTCGTTGAACGGTTTAGTTTTTGTAAGAACTGACCGCAAAGTATTCATCGTTTTGAATACCGTCCTAACATTGAATCTATTTCCAATTCGTCTAATTTTGTCAGATATGCCTGGAATGTATGGTATAGTTAGAGTATTATATTTTTGAGTGTCATTCCTTTGTATGTGTGTGGCATTGCTTCGTGTATTGAAAATGTTTCGAACAAGAGTCTCTGGATAGCCATTATCTTGTAAAACATTAATAATAAATTCTTTCTCTTTTTTGAAAATTTTATCATTAGAGCAAACAAATTTGGCTCTGTCGTAGAGACTTTTTACAACGCCTGTCTTTATGTTTTTGTGATGGTTAGAATTAAAATGTAAGTACCTATTACTATTGGTTTTCTTACGGTACCTATACTGATGTTTCAAAAGTATTTGTTGTGCGTGTGATTAGTGTATCAAGAAAGGGTAACTGATTGTTTTGCTCTGTTTCTAATGTGAATTTGATGGAGGTTTCTTTACTGTTAATATGTTCAAGAAATTTGTCCACCTCACTAATGTTCCAGTAGACAAAACACTCAACATCATTAAACATAGGCTACAAAACGATAACACATTACATACACGAACAACATTAAACGTTGGTACCATTATGGAACTTTTAACACTATGCATTAAAACGACATACTTTCAACTAAACAATGAATTTTACCAACAAGATTTCGGGATGGCAATGGGTTCACCTTTATCTCCCATTGTTAGTAACATTTTTATGGAAGACTTTGAACAACAACATGTCTACACGTACACCAACAAACCAGTAGTTTGGTGGAGATATATCGATGATGTTTTTGCAATTTGGCCTCATGATATGGATGAGGTGGACAAATTTCTTGAACATATTAACAGTAAAGAAACCTCCATCAAATTCACATTAGAAACAGAGCAAAACAATCAGTTACCCTTTCTTGATACACTAATCACACGCACAATAAATACTTTTGAAACATCAGTATAGGTACCGTAAGAAAACCAATACTAATAGGTACTTACATTTTAATTCTAACCATCACAAAAACATAAAGACAGGCGTTGTAAAAAGTCTCTACGACAGAGCCAAATTTGTTTGCTCTAATGATAAAATTTTCAAAAAAGAGAAAGAATTTATTATTAATGTTTTACAAGATAATGGCTATCCAGAGACTCTTGTTCGAAACATTTTCAATACACGAAGCAATGCCACACACATACAAAGGAATGACACTCAAAAATATAATACTCTAACTATACCATATATTCCAGGCATATCTGACAAAATTAAACGAATTGGAAATAGATTCAGTGTTAGGACGGTATTCAAAACGATGAATACTTTGCGGTCAGTTCTTACAAAAACTAAACCGTTCAACGAAGAACAACATTCAAGGAACTGTATATATAGTATTCCCTGTGAATGCGGGAAATATTATATCGGTGAAACATCCAGACCTTTAGCAGTTAGAGTTAAAGAACATAAAAATATGATGAAAACGTATCAATTCAATAAGTCTAAGCTGACAGAACATGCTTGGGATGAAAACCATAAAATACAATGGCACGACACAAAGATCTTGTCTAAAGAATCGATGTCAACTAGGCGAAAAATTAAGAAAACGGCATATATTTTACTTAACGAAGAAAAATGCGTGTCGTCTTTCTCAATATTTTTAGACAATAGTTGGCTATCGATTCTTAAAGATGAGATCAAGTAGGTATAGATATCAACAAACGTCAATGTCAAAAAATTCATTGGAGGTTGGTCGTTTTTCCTTCCAGTGAAAAAAGATAAGTTTCTTGTTCGTTTTAATTGTTATTCGTTGATAACGAAGGCAGATTGTCCCTCGAAACGTTCAGGTTAATATTTTCGTTATTTAATATTTTAATTTGCAGAGTGGCGAAATACCCAAATAAGAATATGAATTATGAATTCACGCTACAAAGAAGTTTCAGAGATTATTGCAATTTTTGTTGTATAGTATGTTGCACCATCGCAGATATTGTTTTTGTCAGGGTTTTTGTTATCGTTTTGGTAAATTGCTGCTCACCAACTTCTCTATAGCCGCTGCTACAATTTAATTGATGTCCTCCATTTGGTCTCTTCTAAACGGCATATTTGTGTATTTTGAAATATTGGTATTTCACTAATATTGCAATTGTATGAGAGCGTGCACTTTCACGTCCATAGCCTTCGACGCATCGAACAATAATTCTATCAGTTGTTTCTCATTCTCATAGTTTATTGGTGTTTTCTATAATCACTTACCTATAGCTGGTTTATAAATGTGTTCTCTTCATAGTTTAACATTGCAATATACTATTTTAATTTTTACATACATAGTATGCAGTTCCTCAAATTCCTCATAATATCTGGGTTTTAAAGGTACATCTTTCTCTTCAGCAGATGTACCTACAGGTTGTCCATACTTCATGTGTTTTGCAGACTAGCTTTATAACTGTTGTAGTTCAAAAAACCTAGTGAGTGGCAATAGTGGCATTACGAAATTCCCAATCATTTTTCATATTTAATTTTTAGTTAAATTTTGGAAATTCAAAAAATAGAAAATGTTACTGACATTTTTGATGTGGTATAAACAGTAACAATACTTTTTATATATAAGTCATTGTTAACTGTGATAAAGAGTCATTGTTAACTGTGACACTATTGAGTAAATATCTTTTAACTTTTCAAAAATATGCAGTTGTATATACAAGATGCTGCATTGGCGCACACAACATACGAAATCTCATGCTAATTACTAGACATTCAAATATTAGCTTCCCTAATTAATTTACGGCAAAATTCCATTTAGGTTTTTAAAGGACACTGCGTGATGATCCAATTGGGGCAAGTTAAGCATTTTTGTTGGTTCAGTTAGAGAATACTTTAAAATCAAAATATCAATTCGACCTTGATCAGTGACTGTTAAAATTTAACAAGTGACTGGTAAACCTAGTTGAAAATAGCCGATCGAACTAAGAATTCGTACATTCATATAATATACAAAAATAAAAAAGATTTACACAGACATCTAATACCTATTTCATAAAATTACTGTCAAAGTTTCGTAATAAATAGCTCAGGTTGGCTTGCCGGTTTTTATTTCAAATTTAAAAATTTTACCAACACCTTTAAAGGAAGTGTATTGCAAAAATCGAAGTTGTAAAGCGAAAAAAGTCTACGAATAAACTTTCAAACCGTGATGCTCTATGACGAACTGTTTTAAATATGTATACATTTTAAAAGCAAAATCGAGTGCCTGTGACGTCGCAATGACATCAAATCATATCTGCTTCAAATTCTGTAGTACAAATAAAAAAGGTTTTTTGTAGTTCATTCTTGTGCTCTGCCATTTTGATCTCTTTACAATGGTTTTTGGTTTTGAACCAATACATATACAGAGCCATTTTCAGTTCATTACTAAGATAGAACAACTGTCAACTTCATGGCATCCAACAGTTGCACCGTAACACCATATCCTGTTTTTCAAAACCAGCTCGACAGGGGCAGCAGCAAAGCAGACATGGTCAATATCGTGTCAAGATCAAAAGTCTGTAACTCGACAAATATTAACACAAGCAACATATGGTTTTGCCCGTTATCCTGAGATATTTTTTACCATTATCAGTTAAAAAAATTTTTTTTAAGAAGTACCACTTTTTTTAACTATTTTATTAAAATTGTGAATTGTCAATTTGACAGTTGTAAATTCCGAAGTCCTTTTTGACATAAATTTCGAGTTGCAAGAAATCACTATGCAAAAAAACTACGTGTACAACACGTTTTTAAAGTCCCTGCGGCCCTTCAAAGATTTTACATTTTGACTTTTAAAAATTTCTACAGTGTCCCGCAGCCTCATTGTACCCTAGGCCTTTTAACTGAATTTTGGAAAATGATGCCGACATCATAGATAGGCACTGATACCATCATTTCCAAAAATTAAGCATCGGCATTTTTTGATATGAAATTTTACGCCGGGCGGCTTCGTTTGACGCTAAGCATATGTGCCGCAAACGCTGCATCGGCAAGCGGCTTAAACTCAAAGCTCAAAGGGCATTTGAACTCCTCCAGAAACCTGAAAATATGCCCAGAATTTACAAAAATTAATAACGGAATTTGAATCGCGATTTAAAATATTTAGATCTGAAAAAACCGATTTAACCTATTTTCTTCACCTTTTCATATAGAAGTGGAAACAGTTCCGGATGAGTTACAAATGGAATTAATAGATTTACAAAACGACACGAATTTAAGAAATAAATTTCAAAATGTTGACATACATAAGTTCTATCAAAATTACATGAATTTAGAAAACTTCCCACGATTAAGCGCACATGCACAGCAAATAATGACACTTTTTGGAGTCACCTACGTTTCCGAACAATTATTTTCCGCAATGAAAATAATTAAAAGCGATCACCGATCTAGATTAACTGATGTACGGTTAGAAAGCTGAGTGCGAGTTGCTGTGTCCGTCTATATCTGCAAATATAGACCAATTGATGGTGAAGAAGCAATGTTAGATTTCTCATTAAATAATCTTTTTCCACATATATCTTTCGCCGTTTTTTTAATAGTATTTCTATTAATGAGTGTTTTATTTCTGTAATTTTTTATACTAGGTTTATTTTGTTAATAAAGAGATAATTCCGTATTTGTATTATCATAAGTTTCTTACATGCGGCCCGCACAAGATTTCTAAATTTGTAGCTGGCCCGTTGTAAAAAAGGTTGCTAATCCCTACTCTAGATCTTCAAACATTCTTAATTCTAGATAAAACACTAAATGATCTTTCAGGTTAGACTATTCTATCGGCATAGTGCAAAATATTCTTTGTTTACGAAAGTGTATAAAATTTTAATAACATGTTTTAATTAGTCACGTTGTCAGTAACAATGTGTTTAAAATGATTGCATTAGTCATGTTGTCAGTAAAAACGTGTTTATATTTTTAACCACTCAAAGTTACGGCCAGTTGCTAGTAATCCTAATTTACATTTAATAGTAGATTATGTTATTAGGAGTAAAAGTGATACTTTATGTGGCGAAGCTGAAGTTTATTTAGCCGAACGTTAGTGAGGCAAATAATTCAGCTAAGCCACATAAAGTCACTTTTACTCCGAATAGCATATACTATTTTATCTTCAAACGTATTTAGGTAAATTTCATTAATATAAATTTAAAAAAAAAGGATGCATCGGTTGGGAATCGAACCCAGGCCACCCGCGTGACAGGCGAGCACTGTACCCCTGCGCCAACCTCTGTTGTTCAAATAACGCGCTACTGTAGTGATATATGAACATACTGAATCACCCGAGCTAATAGCACACGGCTACAGCAGTTGTCACACCATAACCCATGGCGACAGATGCTCCGATCCGCTGCTTAAAGGTTTATTTAAATTAAAACTTTTTCGTACTCTTTTTGAAAATAAAAACCGACCTACGATCTAAGTCTAAAAATTAGAAAAAATTTAAGCCATCATGCAATTTAATCGGTCCACTATCTTCGGAGAAAATAGTGAACAAACATAGAAAGAAAGAAAGAGAGCAACGATTTTGTGTGCTTAGGCAGATAAAGTACGCAAAAGTTGCTATTTTATTTGCTTAGGCAGATAAAGTGACACTTTTACCTTGTCAATAAAGACACATAAGTTGTCACTTTTGTTTGCGGATAAAATATATTTTTGAGATTTAACGTGTTTTCTAAGTTCTATAGTAGATGAAATATTGTACGATACACATACATAAAATATCTTTAGTCACTCGCGGGGCTTAAAACGCTTGCTCATTCTGCGTTTTAACTCTGTCCCACTTGTGACTAAAGACTAGCTTTACGCACTTGTATCGTAAATAGCTATAATGCAATTATTGTATGTGAAAATAATATTTATCACTTTATTTAACAATTCCATTGGTGGAACATTATTTTCCCTAATGTTATCATAGTATGTGACTTTCAGATGCAAGGTTTTATCAATCATTTACTGGCCGATATCTTCTTTATATTGAGATTGCAATATACCGATGGGGCCACAATTATATATAACAGCAATGAGATAACATGAACAAGAAAATAACACGAATTGCTTGAGTAAGAAAGAAATAAATATAGTAGCAAATATTCGAGTAGGCATGACTCTTATTTTAATTATGACATAAGTCAACTAAACATGGCTACTAAAATAATTTTATCTGCATGGTCATCTCTTTCTCACTCAAGCATTCTATTTTGTTGTTCATGTTATCTTATTGCTGTTATATACCTATAATTATGGCCCCTTCCGTATTCAGCTGATTTTGAATAATTTCGTTTGGCTTGTCTACGAATGTTCAAGAATTTGATTTAATTTGCTATATATTATTGAAAACTTTACACCGAAATACTTCTTTTAGTCTTCTGGGTCATCTGGAAACCTGACTGGCTTTTTGCGTCGTTTTTTATACCTGATGCAAATTCTAGAGTAACACTTTCCACTCCACAACGTGTAGCACTCATAGACTGCAGAACTATCTGTATTTTCGTTTAATATTTCTCAATGTTATAGATGTTGAAGATGTTATGCATGATGTCATGCTCATGGCGAAAGAGTGCTTTAGGATTAACTTGTGAAATCCGTTATTGTGCTCCTTATATACACCACTCATGTTGGATCCACTATCGTAGCCTTTTCCTAAACAATCGATATAATTGAAATATTGTTTTTCCAGTTCTTTTTTTAATTAAATTAGCAACTTCATACTCGTTATTATTATTAACGTGAATAAAACGCAATATGAAGATTGTTCCAAATAAGCAGAATTCGATGTAGGATCTACAATGATTGCAAAGTATTTTGCAATTTCTCGTTGCATTAACATTTTACTTACGACAAATTCTGAACAATTTTGTATATCTGGTAACAACTAATGAACTATTTTTCTCAATTTGAGAATATTGCAGCTTTCGCAAATGATCTGTTAGTGCTTGGTCATAATGACTTACAACTTCAAGCATACTCAAAAACATTCCATTGTCTTTCCAATTAAGTTAGATGAACCTTTAGAAGGCACTCCACGTTCAGCAAGGAATAAGGATTTGGGTTTTGTTTCAATTTTTACTTCCTTTTACAATAAAGGAAGTATTGGATTCACCCCAAAAATTCGAAATTGAGTTTTCAACAGGTCTTCACGTTTTAGAGTCCCCTGAACCCAAAAAACATATTTTTTTTCATTGGTCTGTCTGTCTGTCTGTGTGTGTCTGTCTGAGAACAGAATATCACAAAAACGGAAAGAGGTATGGCGTTGAAACTTCATATATAAGTTTTGTGGACTATGTAGATGCGACAGCAAGCTTTTGAAAAAATCGCATAACCGGAAGTAGGTGTTTACTCGTGTGATTCTTCAGTTTTTTTCGATTTTTTCAAAAACGGCTCTAACTTTTTTTTAAACTTTACATTTTTATTAAATTTTTAATGTGTATTGATGTGAGATAGGTGATTTTCCAGTTGAATACTTCGAAAATGGCTTTCTTTTGTTTTTTTTTCTATTTTTTTAATTAACTCCTATTTTAAATAGAACGCCCGGTATATTATTAGATTTTTGAATTCAGCTTAAAACTCTAGAGAAAATTTGTCTTTTGAACTAACACTCTATTTTGTACCGTTTTTGTAAAATTAGTAATTTGTGAAAATTTTTGACAAATGCTTAAAAATTTAAAATCAAATTTTTGACTAATTATAAGATCACTGTAAAAGGAAGTTGTGTGCGTGTATCACACCAGATTTTTTTTTAATAAAGGGCGATCAATTGTGGTTTCATTTATGAATAATATTAGGTATAAATAAATTTTAAAACCGCGGGCCCGGGTCCATAGAGAGCTCCGGGCTCCAATAATTTGTACCGGTTATACCGGTCCTCTGCTAGTCTGACTCCATCTTTACCTCTACTCTTCTACCTATATGTGTATAAAATGAAATTGAAATTAAAGAATATTGTAATCTTACTAGGGGTTTTTATAATGTTCATTAAATAGGTAGGTATAGTCTATTTTTTTGCGCTATGATTCAGAGCAGGCTTTGCATTTAACTTATTTTAGCAGTGTACAACAGTTTACTTACAAAATATAACTAATGTCAAAATCCAGGTCGCCAGGATTGTCAAGTTGACACTTCAGCAAATCTTAATAAAATGCCACAAAAAAGCAGTATTAGGTAATAGTAAAACCAAAGAGGCTATAAAACGCCGTTCTACTAATATAAAAGATATCAATGGTAACTTAAGTAAAACAGCCATCTTTGGAAGAATTGGTCAAACCTTCGATGTAAGTATTAAGAATTAAACAGATATAACATTTCTAACAATTTCTTATAATGCTAGATTTCGAATGCAACACAGAAATCGAAACGAAGCAAAATTACAACTCCAGCAATAACCGAATGATAATATGAATAAAGAAAAGGAATTTCTAACTTGGGAGGAACAGAGTTTCAGGGAAGATATTAAGAAGAAAATTTGGAATTTTTTACTTTCGATAATTTATTGCTGTGTGCAAGGGAGGAACTGAATTATACTGGGAGTCGTTTAAAATTATACTACACATTAACAAATATGGGATATAAATACAAAATTGTGAATGGAAGAAAATTGTGTGAGAAGAGTCATGTCATTTCGGCGGATTGCCTTTTAAAGGAAATATTTACAATTTCGAAATTATAGTGAAAAATGTATATTCATGTTTTTGGATGAAACTTTACCAGGATGTGACTTACTGTTGGACTCGGGCAATAATGACAGGGGCTATCATAAGTGTATCAATGGTGACATTTTTAGGCAAGGTTGAAAAACAGTTATTCCTCTTCTGAATCAGATTCTGGGTGATTATTCTGAAGTGTATCCATATAAATTCTGGTAAATTATATCTCTGAAAATGGTTCTACCAGAGTATTTTGTATTATCTCTTTATTTTGAAATGCCTGTTATATGTGTAGCATAAATAATAACTTGTACAACACAGTTCTACAAACAAAAATCATCAGCAAATTATTAATAATATATTTATTTTTACATTAGTACATAAAAGATAGATGTCTAGAAATTTTATGACGTTTCTGTTTCTTAGATATCAATCACGCTTAAATAAACGTACTTAAAATAAAGCAATACCTTATTTAATGTCAATGGTTCAGTAATTTTAGCTCTTATTAGGTATAATAGTGCTTATAAGTTAACACATTGACAGTTCTAATGGTTTTTGACATAACTAGTGTTTTTTCCTTTGTCACTAACTACCTACACTGTTACAAAAATGCAAATGCAAAGCCTGCTCTGAATCATAAAGCAAAAAAACAGACTATACCTACGTATAAATTTTAAGGTTTGGTTTGCTTTTTAAAACCAGATAGTGTGCACTTTCTTTATCTTCACCAAAAATATGTTGTATTATCCTTCACCCACCATCTCTCAACTCTTTTAGAGAAGTTGCGTCCATATCATTGTAAAAATTGTACGGTCGTTTTCCACATTAAGTCTCGTACATTTTTATGATATACCTTTTATGAGTTTAGCTAAATTGTCAATACATTGTAAACTCAATGTAAGCACAGCCAATAACAGCTATAGCTTTTAGAGCGACAAATTCAAAACGTTCCTCGTACTTAAAAACTAATTATACATTATTTTTACTGGCAAGTAAGAAACATTCAAACCATTTTTCCCACAAAGTAAGAAATCCTTAGAAAATAACCTGTTCGTCTAAATTCATAAAATATTGCATATTTACTTAAGAATTGGTATTTACATATATAATATTGTATAATAGGATATGATAGGAATAAGAACAGTTAAGATACAAAGTATAACCAATCTATTGACAAATTCAAGCAACTTAACACAAACACAGTAATAGATTGTCCGCAAAGCACATGTTATGAATATGGATATTACCTATGTTCTGGTTCAGCTTAGTTTACAAACACTATATATTGTGATGGTCTTATTAGGCCCACGACCCGATTCTGCTTGCAGTACAACTTAATAAACAAGTCAATAACCACAGAGTTGGGGTATTTTATGTAACTGGAATGCTAAGCTTAAATTTAAATCAGTAAATGCATTGGAAAAGAGATGCCAGTATTAATAATTGAATTGAGTAAAGAAAGCAAAGGGCAAAGCTTGTTTTTCACAAGGTTGAAGTTGACGTTCAAATTAATTAAATATTAGGTTTGTGCAGAATGAATGGCCGAGCCGAAAGAAATGAATAGCCACAAAAAGGTTTGCGAAGTGCATGTCAATGAAGCGTAGATTTCAATATAGCTAAGCAGGGAAATTGTGAGCAATCTAAAAAAGGTATAGAAATAATAATACGTTGCAAAGGGCAAATAAGAAGTCAGGCAGAAAGATATAAAACAGCAAGTGAAAAGCAGACAGCTGGACATGAAAAAGCAAGTGAAAAGCAGACAGAAGAAGATGGAAAAGCAATTATTAAGAAATGAACTCTATAAAATAATCAGTGCAATTAACGCGAGTGAAATAAATCAGAGTAACTAATAAAATGTGTTTGTGTCGCAAAGAGACCTTTTAAAATTAAGAAATAAACAATATTTTAGCTATAAGAAATTTGTAAATATAATTTGTAATCAAATTCATTTCCATAATGTATTTAATTTGATCAAAACCAATTTCCGGTGCCTTGCTAACCATAGTAATAGATTAGATTTTCTTTTTAATAACGGAAATAAGAGAGAACACATGAATAATTAAATTAAGCTTGACATGTAGTTTTGTGCTCCACTTCAACTAAAGTTTTTATATAATAAATTAAAATATTTCGAGCTAAAAAGTGTGTCATTGTGTTGACCAAGTGTTGAAGTTTATGTGAAAACGTTTGTGGGAGTTTCCGCAACATAAAATTAAATTTTCACCGAGAGCACCTCCGACGATCATTGCCAGCCGATCACATCAGGATTCCGATATTGAATTCCGGCCAGAAATAGGGTCCAAAGCCAGGGATTTCTACTGCGACGCATCAGGCAGGAGTGCAGGAGACCGACCAACAGCAAAAACACCGGAGGAAACCGTTCCAAAGAAAGATACCAGTTGGGGCCCAGTTCCGAACATTGCGAAGAACATACCAAATTTTAAGATACTGTTTTAACTTAAAAGAATCAGTGTTAGAATCGGGAAATTTGTGTGCATACGAGACCAGACCTTGCTTATCAAGATTCAAGCATATCCTAACATCCAGCGAAGGCGCAATTCAAATTATAAGCATTTACTCAAATTTGAGGTTAGGCGAAGGTAAAACAATTGCGAGATTTAGTCGGCGTCTCTTCTGACGTCATGTAACAAATGATAATAATAACCCCCAAAGCGCTACGATTTGAATAAATACCTCTGCGAATGTTCACAATTTTGATCATTTTAAAGTCAACAACGCCGACTGCACGATACGAACCATTTTATAGGTTTTGACATATTGCATACAGTAACTGCTGTGTATTGGAACTAATTCAGGTGTACAGTGGCGCACCAGATCAAGTAAAAATTACAATTTATTAGGAATTCACCCCTGGGAATAGAGTTAATTGTTTTACTGAGCTAGCGTTTTGATAATAAATTCCAGATAAATAAAATACTTAAAGGGCATACTACCATTTATTTTGAATCAAGTAAATAAAAATAGAAGACAGCATATTTTAATCAGTCTAAATTAATTTCATAAACAACCCCAAAAGCGAATTAATAATTATTAGAGCATATCCATAGCAACTTCATGGCTCTGCAACGTGGGGCGAAAGCGAATTAATAAACAAATAAGGGACCATCTTAATATATATATATATATAAGTGAGTTGATTTACAACTGTTGCTGTCTCTCGCATCCTTTACCCCAAAGAGTTCTATTTTCCCAGTCGGTGTCATCCAGCTGTCTGGTTTGCATTGCCTCGTGCACCCCTTTTATCCAAATCTTACGAGGTCTTCCTCCTTTGTTTCGCTCAGGTGGTGTCCATTTTCAGACTCTAATTGGCCATCTTTCCGGTCCCATTCGTCGCATATGACCATACCATAGCAATCATTTCCATTCTATTGTGTCCATGATTATGTTTTCCACTTTCATTTTGACCTTCACTTCTTGGTTTGTGAGGTGATCCAGTCTGAAAATCCTACATCTTCGTTTCAAACATTCCATTTCCATAGATTGTAGTCGCCTCTCATTTCGTTTATTTATTTCCTATGTTTCTGCCCCGTACGTAGATACACCTTCCAGTACTGTTGTATATATAGTTCTTTTGGTAGCTTTTGTAATGTCTTCGCACCACCAGATTGAGTTTAATTTGTAGATGTCATTTCTTCCCAGACCAATTCTTGTTTTTATTTCTTTATCTTGTTTAGTGAAAGTCATGCCTAGATATTTATATTTATTGCAATTTTTAATTGTACCATTATCTAATTGCAAATCGTCAACTAAGTATTTGGTTTTTTTATATTAATTTGTTAAACCCACTTTTGTATTTGTCTATTAATTTACGCAGGATATAGTTGATATCATCAGAATCTTCAACAATCAAGACCTGATCGTCCGCAAACAGCAGGTTAGTCAAACAATGTTCGTCCATCTGCATCCCAGTGGCGGCACTACGGGGGGGCCTGGGGAGGCCCAGGCCCCCCCCCCAAGATTTAGCTGTGCCCCCCTGAGTGCCCCCCTGAAGACACCATTTGATTAATATCTTATGTCTAAACACATTCAAAGAGATATTTTGAATATGTTGCTATAATAGAATTAATCAACTTAAACTAAATACTTATTTCCAAGAACTTTTAATGGGCAATGTTTATTTGCCGCAGTAAAATACATATACAAAAATCAACTTTATTTTGTGGTTTCATTATTAATGGGTATTTTAAGCGCATGATAAGGAAAGCTGCTTAAATGCAGAATATCAATTTACGTTCTTGTTTGGGTTAACAAACATCCTTATGGTTGGTCGGCACAATTTGATACAGTAATAATCCTGTTATGTTTACAGGTCCTTTCACAATCAACATGAATACAAGAGAGAATGCAATTTAGCTGAATTTTAAAATATAAACATTTGGCTTCTGACGTTTGCTTCTGACCACATTTGCTTGGTGGTCTCGTTGAAGTGTGGTAGTGTGCATTTTAATTGTGTTTTGCGGTCTGTTAAAAAATGAAGCGTGCTAAAACACTCAGGGATTACTTTGATTCTACTCCCACTGCAGCAAAAGTAATCAAAGAGACCAACGTTGTTGAAAACGATGAAAATAATAGTGATGTGGAGATGATGGAGTTCTCCGATGATACTGAAGAAAGTGTTTGTAACGATGATGATAATGACAATAACGCAAGCGATAACAATATCTCTGATGGAGGTCATGACAGTGACCGCAACGAAGGCAACATTTTAGTAGAAGTTGAAGTACCAACAAGATTATAAAAAAAAGGTTGCAGCTCATCTTTTACTGTTTCCGGCCCTAGTGACATTTCACGGTGTGTAAATGACGGACCAACACAAATAGTTAAAGCTAGATACCCGGAAAGCATAATAGGTGGTAGACAACGATCTTTTCGATCACACTGGTTTAATACTTTTTCATGGCTCGAATACAGTGTCATTCAAAATAAAGTTTACTGTTTCTATTGCCGGCACTTTTTCAAGGAGAATAAAGATTTTAATACTACTTTTACCCATGCTGGTTTTTCCGACTGGAAAAAAGCGCTAGAGAAGAAGAAAGGTTTCACAAAACATGAAAATTCAAAACAGCACAAAACATGCCATATTCAATGTATGGAGTTCAGAAAATTGCAAAACGAGCAAAAGTAAATCAAGTTTACCAAAAACAAATTATGGAAAACCGCCATTACATTAAAACTCTTGCTGAGTGCCTGCTTTTTACTGCTACCCAAGACATGGCACAAAGAGGTCACGATGAAAGTAATGTGAGCTTAAATCAAGGAAATTTTAGGAAACTAATGCGAATTATGGCTAAACACGACCCTATCATACAAATGCGATTGGAGGAGGGACCTAAAAATGCAAAATACTTGCATGACGACACTCAAAATCTTCTTCTTGACATAATGTCTGCTATAGTCAAGATCTCTGAGGACATAAAACAAGCAAAATATTTTGCTATTCTTAGCGACGAGACTAAAGACGTAAAGAAGAACAAATTTCGTTAGTGGTGCGTTACTATTTAGATGGAAGTATCCACGAGCGGTTTTTGGGTTTTAATGCTGCCAGTGGTTTATTAGATGCCGAAAATTATGCAAGTAATATCAAAAGAGTGTTAGCTTGTGCTAAAATTGATTTAAATAATTGTGTTGCTCAGTCATATGATGGCGCAGCTGTAATGAGCGGGCATTTATCTGGTGTACAGGCTCGAATACAAAAAGAAGTTCCTTCTGCAGTATATATTCATTGCTTCAACCACGTATTAAATTTGGCTGTTGTGGACTGCTGCAAAGGATTTTCTGAAGCGTTTTCCTTTTTCTCCGTTTTAGAAAAACTGTAGGTATGTTTTTGTTAGTTGTTCTACAGTGCTCCCAAAATTTATTAACCTGCAGAAACAAATATATCCCAAACAAAACCCAATGGAACAAAAACGACTGAGTGACACCCGTTGGACTGCACAATTTCTTTCATGTGATGTAGTGATCAAGACATTTGAATCAATTATACTGTTACTGCATAGTATAGCCGACGGTGAAGGTAATTTTAAAGATAAGAGTACTCGTTAATTAGATGCTACTGGACTTTTGAATCAATTAAATGAACAATTTGTTAGGTTTCTTTTTATTTTTAAAGTATTATTAAAACAAACAAGTTCTTTGTCTGACCATTTACAGAACCCAAATTTAGATTATGCTAATGCCGTAGATTTTGTTGATGCAACAATAAGTGTTTTGAAAAACTGGCGGGATGAGAATTCCATGTGGTAAAGTATTTGGTCGTCTGTACAATGTGCCAGAAAACTGGTATTCAAAGCGGATATATCAAAAATATGATAAACAAGCGACGAAGCAAACTGCCACAGAACCTGCGAAAATACATTACTGAAATTTCAAATTTGGAACGTAAAATCAAATTTACAGATAATGAATCAAAAATTCACTTTTTTTACCCTGTACTAGATATTATCATCAATGAATTAAAAAAAAGATTTTCAAATAATAATGTTATTTTAAGTTCTATTCATTCCCTAAATCCTGCCAGCAACAAGTTGTCGAAATTTGCACAGTGGTATTCTTTGAACGCCAGCTCCTTAAATGCGGAAATTTTACTAATAAGGAAATTATGTAAAAAATCTGAAGACAAAAACGAAAAATTTGATTCAATGCTTAAGCTTCTTAATTTAGTACATCAATATCGTGATGCATTTGAAACATTGTATAACTTACTAAAAATAGCAGTGACTTTACCTGTTTCAACTGCTTCTTGCGAAAGGTCTGTTTCTAGTTTGAAAAGAATCAAAACCTATCTCAGAACTAGAATGACTAGTGAGAGGCTCTGCAACATTTCCACTTTATCTATTGAAAAGGAAATTGCAAAAAACATAGATTTAGATAAAGTAGTGGATGCATTTTCCTCGAGTCGTGCAAATAGGCGAATAGTTCTTCAATAGTGGTTATACCTAATATTTTATTATACATACATGATAAGTAAATAAAATATTACCCTGTAATAATTTGTAAATTTACGAACGGTTTTATTTCTTAATAAAAGTGTTATTAAATTGATACTACATTTTTTGAACTGACCCCCAAACTTTAACTTGGCCCCTCTAGGCCCCCTTAAGAAAAATATTCTAGTGCCGCCACTGACCAAAGGTAAAGGTAGTACTTTAACTCATTAGGCATATAAAGTTGCCACTGTTGCTACTTTATCTGCCTACTCATATAAAATAACAAAATCAAACATTTCAGCAATATAATTTAACTATTACTTGTGATTTTCATCCATCATAACCATGGAAGAATTATTTCCAATGTATCACAATTCTACCTCAATCTTGAGTTTTTACATTTCTAGTAAATTATTGTTTTCTAATTTTGTTACTTTTATTGCAGTATAAGTAATTTTTTCTTCAAACGGCAGTAAAATATGGCATTATAGTGCTGGATTGATGATGCTAAACTGTCACTTTATTGCCAAGCGGCAGATAATATTATCTGCCGCTGACGAGCCGCAGATAAAGTTATTATCTGCCGCTGACGACTTTATATGCCGCTGACAACTTTATCTGCCGCTCGTCAGCGGCAGATAATATTATCTGCCGCTGACGAGATCAAGTAATTTTCTTCGAATTTTGTTCACAAAGTTGTAAATAATTTGTTATAAAAACGTTTGAAGAAAAAATACTATATGTTATTCGGAGCAAAAGTATCTTTATGTGGCTCGGCTGTACTTATCTGCCTCGCAAGCTCGGCAGATAACCCGTCCAGCATCGCCACATAAAATATAACTTTTGCTTCTAATAACATAATATACTATTATATGTTATTCGCAATTAAAATGGCTTTATGTGCTTTGACTGCTATCAGCCTCAACACATAAAGCTTCTATAAAAATTAATTAATATTTTTATTTATTTATTTATTTCTTTTAATAGGTATTATAACTTTTGAAGGGGAATACAATTTTTAGTTGTTTTATGCTTTAAAACAATAATTGTAATACAATTTGATCAAGTATTTCAGTAGTACAACTGTATAATGGGTAAATTATTATTTCTTCAACAGCGGAGCGAAAACAGCGAGTTTCCATCCGTAAACTAGGGTGGAAACCAATCGATTGCCGGTCGCTAATTCGCGTGGGTAGAAAACGCGAGAACATGTGTCGCCATCACTTGATTCCATAGTAACGAAGGCATCAGGGTCCGGCAAAAGCTTTTATCTACTCCAGTGGGATAAGTAACGCATTACGTCACTCATTTGACACTATTTCAGTTAGGTAATGAAGCTCGTTACACCACTCAGCTATGTAATGGTTTCATTACGCAACTGAGTTGTGTAATGACTTCATTACGTAACTGAAATAGTGTCAAATGAATGACATAATGACATTTGCCTACTAAAATATTTTTGAAAATGACAGATCTGACATTTCTCTTAATGCACTTTTCTCAATTTTAGGCAGTCATAGACAAAATTGTGTACAATACATGTGTGATAATGCATCATTAATATACTTGTGTGCTTACATACATGTATATTAATGATGCTGTTATCCCACTTGTATAGTAAATAACTATTTTCTAATTTGCTGTCTTAACAAAGCCGTTACCGCATCCATTTTGAGTGCGTGTTATGTTATGACAAGACAATGGCCCCCTGTGTAAAACTGCAAGCTTGCAACCTTGAACGATAAATAGCTTCTTTGTATGAATTGCAAGTCTGCAACCTTGAACGCACGTGGCTTCCTGTCTCGCGCTCCCTTTTAGAGATAACGCTTATCTTAGTTGATTAAACATAGTATATATACAAGTAGCTTGCACCTCTAAGATAAGTTCCAGTTAGTTCGTAGCTAGATGTAAGAAATTGTCTGGCAGCTAATCTGTGTGCTTCCAATGTTATATTTTATTGTAAAATAAAAATAAGCGTTTTTTAAAAAGTCGTTTCGGCGGCCTTTTAATAAAACTGGCGCAGTCGTTCGGATTTGTGGAGGAAAACCTGGAGAACTACAAACATCGAGTGGACCAGCAACTTTCCTTGAGGTTCAGCTCTTTGCCGCAAATCGACACCTACCACCCAGCGGATCTTCGGACATCTCCAACAGGGACAAACATCGCCCGATCGTGAGAAGCGCCCGTCGACCCAGCTCCTGCTCCTCCGTGGTTATTGGAACCATCTGGTCATTGGGACCACTTGATCATTGGGATCAGTCTCTGGTTTGGCAACGTCAACAACGACAACCCCAGGACAACTTTTGGATAACGCTCTAGCGCAAAGCAGACTATCCAAAGTCGGACTTCAGGACCTAGCTGTTTGCAGGCCAGCCGACATCAACAGGATCGACGCATCCTTTTTGAAGACAACAGGACGTAGCAGATCGCACGCCGTTCGTCAATTTTAACGCACAATGTAAGTGCATACTTTTATAATTTAAAGTAATAATTTTCAAGCTTTAGAGAAAAAGCAAAGGTATATTTTAAAGGCAACAAAGTAACGACTATTAAAGCGTTCGCCTAAGTAATAATTTTCAAAGTTTTAAAGAAAAAGCAAAATAATTAATTTTAAAGGCAACAAAGTAACGTAATATAATTTTCAAAAGTAATAATTATTAAAGCGTTCGCCTGATCTATAAAGCTAATTAATCTCAAACAAACTTTAACTTATACTAACATAGTTCTAATATTTATTTATAATATTAGGCAGAACGTAGTAACCCAGACCAATTGCTGCACATACTAGGTGTGCTTAATTTGTATTTGTGCTTGCGTTCTTGCGCGTAGGGCACCTACCCCCCTATTAGAAGCATCCCCTAGTCAATAAATTGTTTACTAACATAAAACAAAATTAAAAATCAAGTGAAACAAATAAAGTAAAATTAATTTTTGTCTACAAAATTTGTATGTTTAGATCACCATTATCTTGAAGTATTAGAAAAAATTATATTTTGAAACAATTGTAAAAATTTTATGTCACGAGATCGATCACGCTCACCAAGGAATTCTATCCCTAGAATTTTATTTTTAAATAATTGTAACAACCCAAATATGGTTGAACAAAACGCATCATTGTTTCCCCCACATTTTAATGTAGCTTTACTAAATGAAATTCCCACATATGATGGTAATCAAGCCACTCTTTCGGAATTTATCAGATCCGCAGAAATCATTGCAACTAAATTTTGCACAGAAAATTCAAACGATTATATCAACCAAATAATTTTAAATTCGATAAGGAATAAATTAAAAGGTCAAGCGTTAGAAGTAATTACAGGTTACCAGTATGATACTTGGAAAGACTTAAAAAATGTCTTAATTGAAAATTTTGGCGACCAAAGGTCAGAATTGAATCTTTTAATTGATTTAACCAAATTAAAACAGAATAAAGACTCTCCCATACAATTTTTCAATAAAGTTAGAACCCATTTGGCTATTTATAATTCAAAAGTTTCTCTGAGTCAAGAATCAAAAGACATTATCACTTATAAATTAAAGGCTAACAAAGATTTAGCACTTCGCACTTTGACAAGTGGACTAAATGAAAATTTAGGAAGCTTTGTAAGAAGTAGAAACCCAACTTCACTAGAACAAGCCTTAAGCATAGTAAAAGAAGAAATTGATATCAGATATTCTCAAAATCAAAATAATTTTCAAAGTCAAAAATTAAATAAATCAAATTTAACTTCCAATATTCAAACACGAAATTCACATCAACCTAAATTTAATAACCCAAATTTTATGCAAAGACCATTCCAATCAAATCGAAGTAATTTTAACCAAAATCCTAAAAGTAATTTTAATCAAAATCCCAACTATTTTAAAAGTCCAACGAATTTTAACAATCCTAATAATTCTAGAATAACTCAAAATTCAAGCTTTAATGCATTTGCACCAAAACCAAATTTTTCACCAACAAATAAACCAGAACCTATGGACTTTAGCACTATAAAAAGACCAGCTACTCAACAATCAAATTTCCCTAATAAATATCGAGCAAATTCTCAAAACGTTAATAGAAATTTTAATCAACTATTTTAACACAGTAATGTTCAACAAGAAAATTCCCCTGTTGATCATGAAAATCTAACAGAAAATTTATTCGAAAATTCCCCTGAAGAAAATAAAAACTTCACTGAAAATTTATTCGAAAATTCTCAAGAAAATCCAGAATACAAACAATCAGACCTATATTTTCAAAATGAACCCCAAGACTTGGACATTACATCAGATTATTATGAATTTCCAGATCCAAGCGATACCGTAAATTTTCATTAAGAGCCTCGGAAAAGCATATTTTAACTTTTAATATAAATTCAAAATCAGATCTTCCGTATATTATAATTCCCGCCACCGGCGATAAACTTTTAATTGATACAGGTAGCTCACAAACAATAATTTCTCCAGAATTTGTACAACAACATTTTCCAAATTATATTTATGAAACAGAATTCGAGATAGTTACATCTCACGGAATTTCTCAACACAACTTAATTGCAGATTTACCAATCCCCAGTCTTTTTTATGAAAACGGAACACATACATGTTATTTATATAATTTTAACCAAGACTATATAGGACTTATTGGATCCGACTTATTTTCAAAATTATCCGCACGAATAGATTATAAATGGATGCATATTCAGACAGAAAGAGCTACGATACCATTTTATTACAACCCGTAAAAACTAAAAAAAAAAAATTAAACTAATGTAACTTTTCCAAACCTAAAAATTAAGATTTTTATTTTTCTTGACAAAACCTACAGTTAACCCTGTGTACAGAACTTTTCGTAAAATTTATCAGCATAAAAAACGAAACTAAAGTAACTCCAAATTTAAAATTTAATGAAAAATTAGTCATGCCTTCAGCAATTGAAATCATACAATAATCAATTTAAAACAAGCGTAATTAATACTTTAAATAAAATACAAGAAATTAATATTTATAATCCTTAATCTTATAAAAATAAAAATTATGAACTTAACAAAAATCAGTCTATCAGATTTAACAACTTTAATATAAAAACTCCAAACATTAAAAGTATTTTAGATAATTAATTTAAATAACAATTAAAAATAAAAAAATTTTTTTTGAGATTAGACCATTTAAAAGAAGATGAATAAACTCTTTTGACTAATTTATGTTTTCAATACAGAGATGTATTTTACTCTCCCGAAATACCTTTATCCGTTACGAAACTGACAATAAAAGTCAACTCATAAGATTTAGTAATTCAAACATAAATTTGTAAAATATTTAGATTAGTAGCTATATAATACTATATTAATACTTTAGAAGGAATAAAATCAGATTCATCTAAAAATTCAATAATCAAAATTTCCCAGCACTTAAAAATCGAAATAAAATCATTTTTAAACAAATAGTCTATTAAAGAACATTTATCAAAAATTTTGCCAAAATAACTAAATTTTTTAACCGTGTGTTTAAAGAAAGAAATAAGATTGTACACACCCCTGAATTTTTGAAAAACTTTGAGTATTGCAAATAAATTCTAATAAATAAATCAGTAACTTCAAGTATCAAAAGTATTTAAAAAAAAATATCTTAAGAAAAAACTTAAGACTAAAATCATTTAAATCAGAAAAACTCGAATAGAAATTATACTTAGCAAACAAACAAGACCAGCATAGTAATGTATTTACAATTTTAATAATCACAATATTTCTCGCGTTAAAACTAAATGTTCACAGCAACATACCTTTATAATTGATATTGCTAAATTAAAACAAAGAAAAACCTTTACAACAATTTAAAATTAAATTCAAATTCAGAAAAATCAAACATTTCAATTAAACGAAAAAGTATTTATTAAAATAAATTTCAGAAGTAAAGATAAAATTTAAAATTAAAACCAATTCGGAAAAATCAAACATTCCAATTAAATGAAAAAATATTTGTTAAAACAAATTTCAGAAGTAAAGTTGAAATTCAAAATTAAATCTAATTTTTAAAAAAATAATTTTGAAATATAAAACACCCTGACTAAAAGGAATTATTGCTCTCCCTTTTTCAGGATTACTACCCTCTTCATCGCCTGTACCCTGCTGACTCAATCACCAGTTATACAGAGCGATATTATTATTAAGAATTTAAAAGATAATCCTGGATTATATCCCTTAAACTTAGGAAACGTAGTGCTTAAACAAAGCGAATGGACGCTTATTAGAAATGTAGACTATACTCCTATATTTGTTAGTTATGACACACTTAGAACTAATTTAATGAAAATAATACCGTTACTTGAAAATAAAAGTTACGTTATTGAATATACAAAATTTAAAAGGATTGACGATGTTATTATCAATCATAACAATTTACTCATAATATTAAAACAATATCTTGAAAAAGCAGATAAACTCTTAAGTCAATTATTTCCTGATGTTAAACGCAAAATTAATAAGAGAGGACTTTTCGACGGACTTGGATCCGCCTTCAAATTTTTAACTGGAAACCTCGACGCCAACGATGGAGTCAGATACGAATCTATGATTACTAAATTACAAGAAAGCAATAAAATTCAAAATGACATTATATTAGAGCAAACTAAAATTTTAAATGATACCATCTCAGTAATCAATGATATAGCAAAGAGTCAAGAATTATTAGACAGAAATATAAATAAAATAATTTTACAAAATGAGAAATTAGGCAAAAATCTCGCTACATACTCCTTAAAAACAGTCTTGCTAGAAGCAATTCAATTTTTACAACTACTTATTAACACTTGTTTGGAACTAGAAAATGCATTAACTTTTGCCCAAAATCAACAGATGCATATGTCATTAATTGAAAATGACGATTTAATTGAAAATCTAAATGAAATTTCGACGTATCTCAATAGCATATCAGAAAAAGCTTTAACTATTCCATATCCTGCAGAGTTACAGTATTTACATTTATACGAGTCAATTATCATTACAAAAGTTTACCAAGTTAAAAACAGAATTACATTTATATTCGAAATACCTCTAACTTCCAAAACTAACGATTATCAAATGATACAATTAATACCATTTCCGATTTTTATCCAAAATTATCAAATTCGTATGATTATACCTACTTATAGTACTTTATTATTTAACGTTAAAAACAGCATTCCCATTGAAATAAGTCATTGTAAACTTATAACTTTAGACACCTACTTTTGTAATCAAAATAACTACTTTGAAATCCCCAACGACAAATTGTGCGAAACACAACTTCTGTCATTTAATAAAAATAAAACATGTATCCCTTATTTATTCAATTTAACAGAGATCAAAATATCACAAATAAATCCTGCGACGTGGTTAATATCTTCCCCATCTGAAGCAATATTGGACGTCAAATGTAAAAATCAGAATTTTAGAAAAGGAATATCTGGCACTAACCTCTTACACCTCAGTTCAGACTGTCTTGTTTCAATAAATCAAAAACACATGTTATTCACCGCAAAAAGAACCTCAAATGAAATTGTTAATTTAAAAATTTCAAACATTGACCGCTTAATAATTCCTGAATCAAACCACATAAATGTTTCAAAGATTGACTTGATACCTCTTGACACCCAGAAATTGGTTGAGGACCGAATTAAGCTTAATAAATATGAGAATTTGTTAAAACCTGTTAATTATATTAAATCTGATAATTTAAGTGTGTCTGCAATTATATTTACTCTGTGTACTATTCTTATGTTAATAATTTTTATATTGTATTTGTATTATAATAGAAACACAATGAAGATTAAACTTATTAGATTTTTAAATAAAGATTTTGAACCAGTTAACGTAAATGCATAAGTTTAATTTTCTTTTCTCTTTGTAAGTTCAATGGAGGCATATTTGAATACCACCCATTGAACATTTTATCGGCGGACGTGTTATGTTATGACTAGACAATGGCCCCCTGTGTAAAACTGCAAGCTTGCAACCTTGAGCGATAAATAGCTTCTTTGTATGAATTGCAAGTCTGCAACCTTGAACGCACGTGGCTTCCTGTCTCGCGCTCCCTTTTAGAGATAACGCTTATCTTAGTTGATTAGACATAGTATATATACAAGTAGCTTGCACCTCTAAGATAAGTTCCAGTTAGTTCGTAGCTAGATGTAAGAAATTGTCTGGCAGCTAATCTGTGTGCTTCCAATGTTATATTTCATTGTAAAATAAAAATAAACGTTTTTTAAAAAGTCGTTTCGGCGGCCTTTTAATAAAACTTGCGGTCATGAACCATTACCAAACCCGAAATCAACTTTTTTTCGGTTGGTGACATTGCACGAAATGTCAGTGTGAGTTTAAGGTTATAGCCAATGACACTAATGACAGTAAATTAACCGTAGCATTTTCGGAAATTTGCCGTATTTCTGGCGGAGTCCAGGAAATTTCTGAATTCATTGTGAAACACTAATCCACACTAATTTTACAATTTCACGTGCGAACGCTTGCGAAAAATGACATTTATCGTGAGTCTACTTGATTCAAATTTAAAATTTTGTTTTAAATGTATGCTTTGCAATAAAACTGTTACCAACTGTTAGAATATTCTCTAAATTACCAAAATTGATTTTATTTGTAGTAAAACGGTATTTAACTTGCAAATTACAAAAAAAATACATAAAAAACTCGTTTTATAAAACTTCCGAGCACTCGTCCTTCACGGCACTCCTACCTTCGGCAGTCGTGTTGTAAACTGGACTCGTGTCGAAATACAAGTTTTATAAAACTCGTGTTTTAATATACTATTGCCGGTCCCTGATGCCCGTTTTCCGATCTTGACCGGCAAAACGTTACTCCAGAAACCGCATATTTTCTGGTCGGTCGTATAATCACCTGCAGCGAACCGACAATCGACTATTTCCCATCCTTCCTTTTTCGCACCGCTATTGAAGAAAATAGTATGTTCACCTCAGAGAAAACGGTCGTTTGCGCCTCGTATGAAGTTGAGAACACATTATTTTGAGCAATAAAACTTTGATAGTGATTTATTTACGTCCCAGTGTGCACATAATACATAAATTAACAGTCCGTTAGCTGACATGCAGCCCCAAATCATAATCCCCTGTGGAAAGTTCCTTTAATGCAGTCTTTATGAAAAGCTTTTGATTTACTCCTTCTAAAGTTAGAACTGATAAAATACAACTAAACACCATATAAAGGGTAATTCATATGTATGGTCATTAAATTAAATAAGTGTATAATGACCTCAGTAATAGGTTAACTTAAATTAATCGCATATAGAAAAAAATGCATTCATGTCTAGACCAAACTTTTGAGAACCAAAACCTTCATTAGGTAATCAGATAAGAGTACATTTATATTTTCTTAAAAAATCAACACGTTTTGCCGGAATTTCTCTCTTCTCTATTAGAACGTGCCTATTGTCTTGACATTTTCTCTATTGAAAACCCATTTTATATACCAATCGCCTATAGGAATGTAATTACTTCGACACGAAGTGTACGAAGTATTGAAATTCCCTCATATCGAAAACCACTCTGAGTCAAATATCTCTAAAATTCGAGCCAACCGACTAATGAACCCACTATATCAAATCTCCGTCTCGGCGGTGCGGATCTTTTGGTGAAGATCCCAGCCCACTAGATCAATCCCCCGTATTGGGGGGTGCCTAAACGTGCTGTGCGGGGGATGTATGTTCGTATGTGTACACGATTCCGGTCGCCAGGAGCCTTCCTGAAGTCTTGGACCGTTTTCATACGATAGGTCCTCCGAAAATGAAGGCAACATCAACTTTTGAGCTATGGTCGTCGGCAAAAAAAATTTTTTTTTGTTTTTTTTTTTTTTTTGATAAATAACTGGTTCATAGCATTTCATTGTATTAGCGAAACCGAGTGATGCTAAGTATCGAAGTATTCTTGGAAAGCAAGGAAGGGCGCTTTTCTTGGGTGGGGGGTACCGTATATTTTCTCAGTGAAATTAACACCCACCTTCTAAATAACTTAAAAAGCTGATGACTTTCAAGTTTCTTAAATTATTTTTATATGTGAAGCAAAGAAAAATACATAAAATACAATACAAAAAAATAACAGTTAATCAAATAAATGATGAAATAATACAATATAGATTCCTCTAATGGTTAACAACCTAAATTGTCTTCAACGAAAGCATCTTCTTGTTCAGATGATAGATTAGAACCGGATCCACCGTAGTCGTCTACTGTAATAATTATTTCTTCTCTGTTATCCATAATGTATTCCCACTTATGTTTGTCGACACTGCACATATATTCTTCCATTCTTGCATACTCACACTTCCAAAATTATTTTCTGCAGAAGTGTTAATATCGTCTAATTTGAATGTTGTATTATTTGTAGCAACGTAGTTCTTTACTGACACCCATATTTTCCCAATCTGGTTTAATTCTGGATGGTAAGGGGGTAATCGTAGGACTCCGTTTTACCATGTTCCGCTAGTAATTTCCCAATCATATAACTTTTATGTAATTTTCTTGTACCATATAATTGTTTTTGTTTCATTCACCTTAATATAAATGTTTCTTAGTGATAACCACTTGCATGTCTGCTTTTTCCAAACAAATGTGGGAGTCGGCTCAGTACAGCCATTGTGATACGATGCATTATCGATGACCAAAACCGACTTTTTTGAAGATTTGCCAATAATTTTTCTTTCAGGCAATTCATATAATTTTAATGGTTCATTTCATCGTGGCAATTATATGTCTCTTAAGTCCTGATTTAAACATCAGGAATGAATTTGGTACGAAACCTTTTCTACCTCCGGCATTAAGAATAATCAATCCCTTCCCTTTACTGACGGGGGATTTTAAACAATTGTTGGTACCATCATCACAACATTTAGAACAGTATGGAAGCTATGCAAGTACGTTTCATCAGTGTACACAATATTTCAGCATTCGGCTTTATATTTTATCTTAAGAATTCAACACAATTTGCTGGAATTTCTCTCTTCTCTTTTAGAACGTGTGCCTATTGTCTTGACATTTTTTCTATTGAAAACCCATTTTATGTACCAATCGCCTAAAGAAATGTAATTTCTCAGTGAAATTAACACCCCCCTTCATTTTGTTTGACTTCGAATATGGCTTTCATTGTAGGTCTCTTTTTATGGCAAAGTTATAGATCACACTTGGGATTACTTCTTCTTTATATTGATCGACATAAATGACCTGGGGTAAGTTTAGTAATTTGTTTTCTAGGAGAAGTAAATTTTCTTCCGCCACTTTGTTAGGCTCCTTGAACAATTCGCTTAACTGTATTTAGGCCAACATCGGTTGCTTTTGTTACTCATTCTTGCAAAACGACTGAGAAAAATTGCAATAGTCGCTATAGATTCTTCCACGTCCTTGACTACGAATTAGTTTCTTACGGTTACCCATAATGGAGGCAGCTCTATGAATAATTAAAATTTCCTTAAGAGACTACTTTACAAGTCAATATTTTATACTTGCATGTAACTGTAAAAACAGCAGTATAAATGCACAATTTAGTCCTTCTAAATGGTTGAATAAAGGAACGCCAAAGAAAAACGCTAAAAACTTAACCAAATCACGGGCAACGTGTTTTGGTTTCGACGCCGCAGCCAATAATGAGATTTAGGAAGAGCTAGGCCACAGGCCTAAACATTTCAATTATAAGTGCACAAATGTCAGGCTTGACTTTTAAGTTGGTCGACATTTCTATTTGCATCATAACCTCAAAAAGTTATTTAATGACAATTATTGAAATTAGTTCTAATTATAAGGGTCGGCATCTCCGATCCTTTTAATAATTTTAATTAAAATATTGTCAAGTGGCCTTTGTAATATGTTATTTGGGTTGCCTGCTCCACTCTATCTGTTCGGCGGCCCGAGTATAGATGCAAGTTATAAGATGTCACTTCAATGACAAGCTTGTCGAATTAGATGCAATGTAATTTGACAATAAACTCAGTTAAGCATTCCCTTCCAGAAATTTGTTTTTGTAGATTATAACTGCATTACTTTGGTATTCTCACCACATCCTTTATCTTCATCCATATAGTCTGCACATCTTTAAGCCTTTTAACATTTTACTTTTATTTTTACACCACGCCAATTTTATTTCAATGTTTAACGCTTTTATACACCAAATAGCTTTTTAAAACTTTTATAAAGGGTTTAATTTTCTAATTTCAACCGCTACAAATTGTATTACATCTTTTTGAATACATTTTTTTATATACTAATACTGTTATTCTCATATTAATTGCATTTCTTTAGCTTTTGCCAGGAATTATTTACACCTGGAATTCTCAAATCTCATTTGCGATTAACAACTTGGAGTCCAGTTTCCTGTCCTAATTCGAAACAAACACCTGCTATTTTCTGCATCGCTTCTGCACCCATATTGCGGAAGGCTGATTCCTTGCTGTTGCGGGTTACCAGCGATAGCAGCTCCCGACTAGCGTTTACACTCTAAACTTGTGGGGGCCTAGAAGGTCAGTTGGTTCGTTTTTTTTTATTGCAACGCCAATCGAGGACGGGTTATGTACCTACCAAGTTAATCTTGTGCTGGTGATACCGGATGCTAAATTTATTACTAACATAATAGTTCATTCACTCAGTAAATTTAATTAAAAATAGAATTTAAAGCTATCGAATTTTTATGTGTAATTTATACTTTTTTTTTGTAAAAGAAGCACCCACGTTTTTTCTCCCAGCAACCTACAAAGAAAGGTTTTTATGAATGACAGCGATATGCATATCTCTATAATTATTTTGCAATTTCAAGTAATTTAACTATCCAAAAAGGAGCTTTTTGTGGTAATGGGTGTGGCCACCTTCAATTAGTTTTGGCTGCATAGTGTAGCAAACGTTTTCAAATATTTTATGAATTACATAGATTACATTTGGTGATTACCAATTTATTATGCCTTTAATAAATTCTGATTCATCATCAGCCTCTTTCATTCCAGTATTGGACATAGGCCTCCTCCTTTAAAAAAATTCTGATTACTTGTAGTTAATTATATTATTCGAAATCATCTCATTTCTGGCGCCCATATTTTTTTGAAGACTTTGCAGGGTACACAGCTGGTGGTTTGAACCCACGACCTTATCGCCGAATTTCAGCTAGTTCGGCCTGCGCGGTAAGTGAAATTTTTTTGAGTTTCCGTGCAGTACGTACTTTAAGGAGGCTAATCTGCGATTTTTACTACCATTGATTATCTTATCCAATTAATCGCAGGTCAGCTTCTTTGTCGTAACATGGTGGACAAATAACATAAGTAAAAAACGACTTCCGGGATTGGATCGTGTCATTATTAAGTTCTTCGACCTCAATAATGACACGGTCTAATCCCGGAAGTCGTTTTTTACTTAATGACAATGGCCGTGAAAGCCTCTGAAATCAAATAACATAAGTATACATACATACATAAACTAAAAGTTTTTAATGCAACAGTAAAAAGCATGTTATTGTATGGCTCAGAAACGTGGTGTGTGACAAAGAAAACAAAGGAAAGCTCCAGACGTTTGTCAATTGATTTTTGCGACATATACCGGGTGGTTGGTGATACCTCTGAACATAGGCAATTTACATGGCTTATTACGATTATGCATATTCCTGCTCACCATTTTTTTGGAAATATACGGTAGTGGTACTAAATTAAAGAGAATAATTTTTCGCGTCGTTTAGTATTAAAAACTTATTGGATAATATTAATTGTGCATAAAAATATTAATTTTAAAGTTTAGATATTTGCACATATGGGTGGCCGCGCTTCTCAAATATGAGTGGCCGCGCTTGTTAAAAAACAAAAGCTGTCTGTTGACAACTCAGATAATTGTGTCGCTTAAAATGGATGCAATTTACTCTAACGAGGGGTGGGTGTTCATTATTAAAACTTTTTATGCTTCTTAAGTATTTTTAATAAGGAACACTCTTACCTCGTCAGAGTAAATTGCATCCATTTTAAGCGACACAATTATCTGAGTTGTCAACAGACAGCTTTTGTTTTTTAACAAGCGCGACCACTCATATTTGAGAAGCGCGGCAGCCCATACTTGCAAATATCTAAATTTTAAAATTAATATTTTTATGCACAATTAACATTATTCAATAAGTTTTTAATACTAAACGACGCGGAAAAGTATCCTTTTTAATTTAGTACCACTACCATTTTTTCCATAAAAATGGTGAGCAGTAATATGCATAACCGTGATAAGCCATGTAAATTGCCTATGTTCAGAGGTATGACCAACCACCCGGTATAACATATACCGAGCAGTATTACCTTAATACAGAAACAAGAAGGCAGAAATATATGGTAGGCTAGCGCACACAATACGAAATCCGAGGAAGGAAAGTTGGAAAGCCGCGGACATCATGGCGCAGAACCATCCAAAAAGAAATGCACAAGTCCATAGTCCAGCTGAAGCAGTTAGCAGACGAGATACAGCGATGGAAATAATTTGTAAATGTTGTCCCTATGAGCAATTTGTTTTATCATCCCTAGCAGGTTGCTAGTCTTACCGGGAAGAATTTAAGACCTACGAACGGAATTTAAAATAAAAGACATTGTCAAAAAGAGTGGAATGAACATGGAGAACGAATGACAGAAGATCACATACCAAATATTATTAAAACAGGAACTCCGATAGCAAAACATCAACCGAAGAAACCACCTAAGCACTGGATTGAAAGCTGGACTTTATCTTCATTTGAAAAGCCCCCTTACAATAACCGTATCAACGAATAAAACAGGTAAAGACTACCTAAAAAGAAAGAAGAAGAACTTTGGAATGGGATATAAAATGTAGCAAATAATATTCGCCCAAACTCTAGTATATTATTTGACAATAAGTATCAAAGATTCGTTAATTCATTGGTAAAATTAAGGACATTTCACTTCTTCTGTTTTTCTATTTGCTGTGTAGTTTTAATAGTATATTAAAGTATGAGTGGATATCAAGGTCTTTAAAACACGCGCGAGTTTTCGAGCACGACGGCGTAGCCGGAGTGCTCGAAATAGAGCTATTTTTTATTATACCTGCAATACTGGAAATAAATTACGCACTAAAAACTTAGAAATAATTTTTGTCGTAATAAATCGAGAGAGCATAATAATATTGCTACTATAGTTACGAGAATTGTTTACGTTTTTGTCGCGTCCACGTCCGTTGTTGCATTCAGTCGTTTCCTCAACCTTTAAAGCTCGGCGAGCTTTAATCGCCTGCTTTCGCACGCTCAGGCATGTTTTAAACGGCGATTCTGATGCAGGTATAAAAAAAGAATAATTCTTCTGTTTTCAAAGCCTAAATGTCCTTGTAGTTTTATATAAGAGACACGGTAATGCGTTTTTCCTCATTTTTAAATGGCTATAACTTCCCGGTGGTAGACTTCCAGATACACCCTATGTTAATATGCATTTATTCCTTTTTGAACTTGTAAAAGATTGTTCTCTAGGTAGAGAGCTTTAATTAAAATTATGTTATACCAGATAAGTTACACCAGTTCTTAGGTAAAATGTTCCAGTCGAACATTTTGAGTCAGTCTGGCTCTGTACGCTTTCAAATAAATTCGCTAACGCGGCTTGAGAGCTTGCTTTCCGCTTTAGGAATCCAATTTTAGATCCACACTGCTCCATTGTCGTCAAATTCCCGCGTAGGTCACTCGTGCGCTTGTTGCGAATGTCACCGTCTAAGCATTTCTTACCCGCATGCTATTTCGCTGTGAAGATTGCAGCAGCCGTCATATATTTATTTAAAATTTCGGTTCTGTGAGTATGAATGAGCGCCCGTGTTGATTATAAGGAGCTAGATAGGGACGAAGAGTCGCCACCTTTCGTCGTGTTTGACCGCAAAAAATAGACACTTATCATCAATTACTGGGACAGTTGTTTGTTTGCTGCAGCTTCGGATGTGAAATCAACGGGTACCCGGAGCAGCTTTTATGTTGGTTTTTGCAGAACTCGCCATCGAAATCTAGTTCAGTCAACATGTGAAAAGTTTCGTCTCCCTCAGGGGGTTGTGTTGAAGGTTCGTGGGTCGCTACAGGGGCTCTGTGCAATAAATTTATCGTGTAATTAATGACTCCTTCGAAGAATATTTCAGATCTTTATTGCACGCTAACTCAACTAATAATATTACGTATATTACGCATTTAAAGCGTACTTCGTGTATACGGATTTATGTGGCAACCTGCTTCGACCTTAATAATTACTAGAACCCGGGGTGTGAAGTTTGTACCTGTTTGGCTGTTCGAAATGCCTTTTTGTCAACACCAATGAGTGATACTCGTATGGTTCCGGCCTGCAGATGACAAATTCTTGTTTGCGACACCTTCTAGCTGTTCTGAATCTAACTGGAACATCAATGAAACAGAGTTGGGCCAGCTTTAATCTTTCTTTGAGCACCAGCTTCCATCAGGTACTGTATAACGGTGCATTACCGAGTATGTAAACCATTTTGGTTTGCGTGTGATATTATTTGACAGGAGCGTTACCAACCTAGATTAAACTATAGTAATTTTATTTTATTCTTGTTAAATTTTGTAGTGCTTCAAGTACAAATGTCGGTGTAAATTTTGCAAAGCTCGTTGCATGTAGGCTTGTTCCTATTCCGTCAATCAACAACAATATTTGTTTTACATATGTGCGTGGGCATTTATCTCGATAAAGCCAATCATCTTAGAACCAAACCCCTTCTTCGTTTTTTACTTTATTTCCAGAGATGCCTCATATTTATATAGGTTTGTGGTGTTACATATTATAATTTCGATTGTGTATATACATTGAACGTATTCAAAAAGAAATTAAAGAAGGGTTGGTCATTGCAAATATTATTTAGTCATAAATGTTTTGTGTTCTATTGTAGAAACAATATAGTTGTAGCTATTATAAACTTATGACAATAACAACAGCGATGAATGGCTATGTTGGTCATAAAATGCTCAGTTGAAAATCATAATACTTTAATGTCGGATTGGTCTCCGTGAGCCCTCACGAGAGGTAGATAAAAAACATACTTTTTTTTTAAGTAAAGTACATATTCTGTTCCAAATACCCCAAAGTAGCATTAAGGAAAGTTGCTAAAAATGTAAAATTATGGTTCCATGAATAATTTAGGAACCATCGACTTACTTTTATGAAACCGTGTGTACTAAATGAAATACTTTCGTGGTAACACGGTTTCATAAAAGTAAGCCGATATTTTTTAAATTTTGCAATTTATTCACAAACTGTAAAACGCGTGAATAGAGAAGTTCTTATAGAAATATTTCCAAAAAACGTTTCCGGAAAATGTTCAAGCTATTGTTATATTTCCACTGAAAATTGTAAAGGGAAGCTGGACTTCTTTAGTTAAAGCATTTGGGTCTTTGGCTAACAAATATTTAGCAAACAAATAGAACTCCACGCACCAGACTCTTTGCCTGACTTTGGATAAGACAGATCCAAACAACTAAGGGCTTTGCCATTTCACTATTTTGAAACAGTACAGGATTTCACAACTATCGTAAACCACACCCTCACCGCTAGCTAGCCGTGGACGATCGGAAGCTTCACTATCGTTGCCTTTCAATGCAAACTGGCCTGCGGTAAGTGCGATCTGGTGTTGCCGTAAAATCCCGATTATACCATAATACAGTACACGGTGTCCTGTGTCAATTTCCAAAAGCTTGGTTAATGGCTACTAAATGATTAAGTGTATTTCTAAATTGTGTGACCATATTTACGAGTATGTGTACTTTATATATTGCGTCAGCTTTGTAATGTAATATCTTCTGAATCTTATAGATATACAGATTTATAACGGGCGGACCAAACTTCAACAGTATGTTGGAGAGGTCAATTTGAGAAAAAAATGTTATTCCATTTAGTTACATTTAGCTACAAAAGATCACAGTTTTATTAAGAGGAGTGTCAAGGTAAAACGAATCCCGGAAAAAGTTCCGCCGGAAAAAGTTCCACCGGAAAATGTTCCGCCGGAAAAAGTGCCGTCGGGAAATAAATCCGCAGGAAAAAGTTTCGCAGGAAAAAGTTACGCGTGAACACCCACGGTTGTGAAAAAGTTAAATAAGAAATAATAACATAATGTCGATTTCATACATATGTTTTATTCATAAAAAAGGCAACTTACACTACATATTATACCATGAGATAAAAAAAATGATTCTGAGCAGGCCTTGATATGTGTTATACGCAGGGCCGTAGCCAAGGGGAGGCTAGGGGAGGCTCAGCCTCCCCTAACCTTTTTTTAGCCTCCCCTAGCACATTAGTCGCTAATTTAATCTAACCTTTTATTCAAAAAAAAAATTCCGGAAATTTTAAAACCAGCTGATAACGTGTTGCAAGCTCGAGAAACAAGTTTAAAAGATGCATTGGTACTAATAAACAGTTACACAAACTATAAAAGACCTAAGAAACGAAAAATCCTTTAATGACATAATAATCCAAGAAGTCCACAAAACCTATTTTAGTCTAGTTGAAAAAAATCAACCGCCATCACGCCGGCGTAAGAAAGAAATTACGTTGTTAAAGGAGTTTCTCATTACCAAAAGAATTGGTGAATGGTCCTAATATGAAGTCGATCAAAATCCTGATCTGCACATGAAAACTATCTTGTATGAAAATTAATAAAAGATTTTCAACTAACGAAGATTTGCTAACTGCTATTTCTTGTGTAGAAGATGAAAATCTGGATCTTCAAAATATACAATTTTTAGAAACTCTAGGAATAACTAACTATACCATGTGCGGAAGAAATTGCGGTCGTGAAAAACTTTTTTAATGCGCAGAAACAAAGAGAGTGGCACATGCAGTGTTGACGTATTTACAGACATTGATCAGTAAAGAATTGCTTTCCCTGATACTTATCAGTTGATGGCAACTGCACATACATTTGGTTGCAACCCTGCTTTATGAATCTTCATTTTCTGTGTGGACCGGCATAAACAGAGAACAAAGAACATCCATGCATCATCAGCGGATGGCAAATTTAATTTTGCCAGCTTTTGAGAAAGAGCGCACTGAAGACATTGATATGGATAGACTATTAGTTCAGTTCGAGAAGTAGAAAACTTCAACTGTTTTAAATATTTTATTTCGATTTTTTTTCAGTACGAAAACTGCTCATGAACACGAAATGTTAGATGGAAGATGTATCAGTTATGAAATTTCAGAAATTTAGTACTGTCATAAAAACTCAAAATATCCAATGCGCTGTTTATCTGTCAATTCTAAAATTCACATAAATCTGCTGTAATTTTTACAGTTTTTGTTTCATAACAACCTGAATAAATATTTTTGAAAAAAGTAAAGTATGAAAAATATATGTACAAATTGTTATGTTGTGTTCTTTTTAAGAAATATAAATATTTTATTGAGGCGTCTTATACTATGGAAATCACTTTCTTATTTCATCAATATTTTTTATTTATAGATCAGAATATACAAACCCCACGAAAGGGTTAAGTAACACAGAAAATTATGCTAGCCTCCTCAACCTTTTTTTTTGCCTCCCCTACGTTGTGATACTGGCTACGGCCCTGGTTATACGTTTGGCAGTATTGAAGTGTATTGTCAGTCTCTGTCAAATTCAAGATTAAAAGGTTAGGGTTTGTTTGTTGTTTGACACAGACTGACGTAAAACTTAACCTGCAATATAATCACAGTTACAAAAAGTGGTAAAAATTTGGTGCACGGTCCGGTCTAGTGCGCATGCGCAAAAATAACAGTGAACATAAAAATGTAACGTTGAACAAACTCTCCCTCGTATTTTTTCTCTAAAAAAATTATCAAGACCTAACAAATAACATAAACCATTAACCTGGACCACCGCCGAGAGCGCAACGCATTGCGTTGAACAAACTCTCTCTCGTATTTTTTCTCTAAAAAAAATTATCAACACCTAACAACTAACATAAACCATTAACCTGGACCACCGCCGAGAGCGCAACGCATTGCGTTGAACAAACTCTCTCTCTCGTATTTTTTCTCTAAAAAAAAATATCAAGACCTAACAACTAACATAAACCATTAACCTGGACCACCGCCGAGAGCGCAACGATTGCGTTGAACAAACTCTCTCTCGTATTTTTTCTCTAAAAAAAATTATCAAGACCTAACAACTAACATAAACCATTAACCTGGACCACCGCCGAGAGCGCAACGCATTGCGTTGAACAAACTCTCTCTCGTATTTTTTCTCTAAAAAAATTTATCAAGACCTAACAACTAACATAAACCATTAACCTGGACCACCGCCGAGAGCGCAACGCATTGCGTTGAACAAACTCTCTCTCGTATTTTTTCTCTAAAAAAAATTATCAACACCTAACAACTAACATAAACCATTAACCTGGACCACCGCCGAGAGCGCAACGCATTGCGTTGAACAAACTCTCGTATTTTTTCTCTAAAAAAAATTATCAAGACCTAACAACTAACATAAACCATTAACCTGGACCACCGCCGAGAGCGCAACGCATTGCGTTGAACAAACTCTCTCTCGTATTTTTTCTCTAAAAAAAATTATCAAGACCTAACAACTAACATAAACCATTAACCTGGAGCACCGCCGAGAGCGCAACGCAAATTTTTCCATTTTTATCATATGCATTTGTACCCTATGGTATGGTACTTATTAATCATGTAACATGGACAAAACACCAAAGTATCGCTTTCCTGCGGAACTTTTTCTTGCCGAACTTTTTCCTGCGGATTTATTTCCCCACGGTACTTTTTCCGGCGGAACATTTTCCGCGGAACTTTTTCCTGCGGACCTTTTTCCGGCATCGAGGTAAAACCGCTTAAAATAGCCAATGTTTCAAGCTTCATATCTACTACGTATATGGGCCAATTACATCAAACTTTGTTATGTATGATAGCCAGTAGTTTTATCTGTCAAACTATATGGACTTCATGGCAATTTATTGGTAAGAAGGTCATTAAAAAAATATTTTAAAAACACTTTGCAATTTATCTCCAAAGAGTTTTTCCCCAAACGGCTTGTCTAATCTTAGTCTTTTGTATATCAGAATTATTCTTTTTTACAGTTCTAGTGTATGAGATAAAAAATAGAATAAATTCTGAAAAAATTTAAAAAATAAGTTTGAAAAAGCAAGTTCCCTTTGTACGATTTTTATCAAACTATCTCTTTCGCTAGAGATTAAGAAGTCTAGAACATTGGCGTACACAGAATTTGAAATTTATGTTTCGTTTTTCAGAAAAACGTTTGACAGATAAAACTACAGGCTATCATACAAAAAAAAAATAGATATGAAGCTTGAAACATTGGCTACTTTGAGCGGTTTTACCCACCCGTTAATAAAACTTTGATCTCTTGTAATTCGGTAATTAAATGGAATACGACCTATGTTCATATAACATTTTTTACTCAGAATGACCTCCCCAACAAACTGCTGAAGTTTGGCCAGCCCGTTATAAATCACCCTGTATATGCATTAAGAGAGATATGAATATGTTTTTCCCTGAGGTTGACATGGTTACAGACTGGCCTCTGGCCCGAGGTTTTGAAGTCAACCGAAGATACAAAATATGAATATCTACCTTGGTGCATACAATAGTTTATTTACTAGTGTATTAGTAAAAATTGTATGAAATATCTAAATGTCATCTAAAATAAGATTATATAAGTAACATCAAAGATTGCCTGAATGTATGGTTGCTAAGACGTTACATGGTTACCATGAGATTGATTGAGAAATAATTTGAATAGATCCCTTGGGAGTTGTGAGTAGCTTTTCATATTTTGTATCTATGACGAAAATGAACAATATCATGTTGCTAGTAAATAAAATGTATTTCTAATGCTGTATGAATTTCCAATTCTTATTTTTCTAACCTATTTATCAAGTTTTTATATTTTATATTATTATATTATATTGGAAGATTTAAAAACGAAAAAAGATAGAAGATGAATGCCAGTAAGGTAGCCAGCACGAAGTACGCCTTTAATATCATTAAGCTTTTGCTCTATAAACTTAGTATTGCAAGATTTAAAAACGAAGATCACAACCCGCCTACATCAAATCTACGATTAAAAAACGCTCTTGAGCCAAAATCCCACATTTCCATTGGCATCGATTTATGTGCAACATGGTGCATGTTTGGCACCATGTTCTTGAAACACGCTGTGTATAGATGTTTGCCAGATATTAAGATCTTTTTGTCTAAATTATTTTGCTTTGTCTTAATTTTGAGCGCATGGCTCGAACCCAATAATAAGCTAACCAACCCATCGGAAATCGAAAATATTATCACGTAAGAAAGTTTTTATTTACTAGCAACATGATATTGTTCACTTTCGTCATAGATACAAAATATGAAAACCTACTCATAACTCCCAAGGAATTTTTCAAGTTATTTCTCCCTCAATTTCATGGTAACCATACAACTGCAAACAACATCACTGTAGCAACCATACATTCAGACAATACTTGATATTACTTACAGATCCTTATTTTAAATATGACATACGACACTTGTGACGTTTTGAAATGTCGTACTATTTTTACTAATACGCTAATAATAGTATATTATGTATCAAGTTTTATAAACGTCATTTTAGTCACGAGTTTTATTAATCACGAGCGAAGCGCAGCGGAGCGAGTATTTAATAAAATGAGTGACTAATAAGTTTATAAAACGAGTTGCATACTATACTTTTTCTACGACCACAAATTTAGAGAATTTAACATCATATTATTTTATTAAAATTTTGACATTTATTATATTAGGTTAAATAATGCTTGACAAACGTCAAAGTGACGGTTGAAAACTAACTTGATTTTAGTTTTGGCTGTGGCTAATAAAGCAAATACTATTTGAACCTAACTTCACCTCATGACTAAAACATCGTTGCCAACTTCAGCTCATGACTAAGAGGCTCTTTAGTCATAGGTTATGAAGGCATGATTAAAAGGTCACTTAGCGACGTGTATGTTAGTATGTTAAATGGCATTTTAGTTACAGGAGTAGAAAAACAAAATTATTCATGTTTTTTACCTTCGGTTGACCATGTCAACCTCACGAAAAAACATATTCATATCGCCCATAATTCATAAATATCTATCAGGCCAAATTTAGTTACTAACATATTATCAAAATTTCTGACCCCTAAATGTCTAACCTTTAATTAACGGTATTCAACGCGTGTCTGGTCACTGGATATTCCCCGTTCTCCTGGAAATAATATGATATTATCTTATTTCAAAAATCTGACCAGGATTGCAACAATCCAAAAAAAACGTTCGACCTATAAATTTCCTGTGCAGCTTAGCAACGCTATTCAAATGAATTATCTCTATAAGGATAAACCAAATAATTATCAAAAATAATATGCAACCCCAATTTCTATTTGGCTTCCATCATTCATATTGCACTACTCATTAACTTCAACGATTGATTGAACTCATTATCGGAGGCTCTGTCTTTATAAAAATGCATAAATTAAATATTGCTATTCAAGACTTAAAATAACTGATTACTAAAGCAACAACAATATAAACTCAACGGTGGTCTAATTCAATTGATTAATAATTTTTTTAAATTTAAAACTTACATAATGTTAGAACCATCCATGCAAAAATTGTCTAGAAATACTAAGCTCTTATTATTGGCTTCATTGCTTAGTTGAACTCAGTTAGGTAATAGAAAGAAAGCAAAAAAAAGTAATGATGGGTCAAACTGATAACTATTATATATTAATAAGCCCAAGGGGGTATAATTATTTAAAGTGGATGTAATTACGGTCATTTTATATTTAAACTCCGAAACGCCTCATACATTCGAAGAAAATTAGATTATACTGCTTTTTAATGCAATTAAAATCAAATTACTATTATTTTCTTGAACCGATACATCGGCTGCGTCATATCTTAAAGTTTCAAGGAAGTTTAGCAAAGTAGAACTGTGTTGAAATGTCTGAAAAGTGTAGACTAGCTCCCTAATAAAGGCAGGCAGCTGTTACTTCATAAAAAGTTCAGTTAGCAGATAGAAAAGCGCAGAGTTAACAATTTAATTCTTAGCATAACGAGGTTATGTTAAAATGTTCGAAAATATTTAAAATGTAGCGCACATCGAACTTCGAAGGGTCGACCCGGACCTTGGAATTTATAAAGCAAACACGAAACTGTTAAAAAACTATAACGAACAAGAAAATCGTTTTTACTATTTAATTAGTTAATTAGCAAAAGTAGTAATAAGCCTAATATAAAAACGCTTAATACGGATGGCGAATCAACGGACGGAGAAACAAAGGAAGAGAGAAACAAGAAAGGAGGGAGATGGTAAATAATAACCGAAATCTTGGCCAGAAACAAGAAAAGCAGCACGTCACTAAAATTGATGATGCTGCAACAATTAACACCAGATGTAAACCAAATAAGACTATATCAGATCAAATATAATACTCGTAACAAACTACGAGAACTCAAGAAAGAGGACGAGACATTAGGAATGAGTTTATTAACATAAAACAATGTTATGCAAAAATTAAAACGGAACTACGAGATACGAATACAAGACTGAAACAACTAAAAAGAGAGAAAACAAGATAAAATTAAGAAACATAAAAGGAAAAGCGATATACTTTAACTAGGACTTAAGAAAAGAAGAGAGAGATATATTGATAGATTCGGAAAGGAAAAGAAAAAAAAAACAAGAACGGAACGTCAAAGGAGGTCTGATCGTAGATCAGAAGGAATGAAAATGGTATTAAGCAAAGGAACTATTGGAGGAAGTAAATGATAAAGTAGTTCAATCATATAATATTACAGAAAACTAAAAATTACAAGGACCGAACATATGCTGACAAACATGGCAAAGAAAAAGGACAAGAACACGAAAGGTATAGAACAAAAATACAAAATGAAACAAGGAAAAACGTCAAAGAGAGTTACTACTAGACCGACATGTATTGGTATATTAGTAGAGTCCCAATCGAAATAAAAGAAAAGGCAAGAGTATGATGCATAATTAATCAAGAACTGTCAAAGAATATAAAAAAATAGGAAAGGCATTCAGAACGGATTCTCATAGGATAAATTTGAATACAACTAAGTTTGATATAGAAAAATTGTAAGGGGAATATTATTGTAGCAGGAGATACTAAAAACGTAAAAAATAATAATGAAACAAGACTAATAAATACCCAAGAGAAGGGTCTAACCATAAATTCATAATACACTACATTTTTTTAAACATAAACAGCAGAGTAAAACAATGCATGTGCGAGCTATGAAAGACTATGAGAGCTGGCATGTATTCAAAAACATAATCATAGAAACAGCAACAGAATTATTCGGCCCACTTAAAGAAAATAACAAACTAAAATAGACAGGAATGATTATATGAAAAACACAGGACAAATTAAATACAAAGACTATGAAGATCAAAGAATTATAGTTAAGATATGGTGAAAGAGGCAAAAAAGAGAAGATTTTAAAAATAACTAGAAAAGAAAAACCGAGTTGTCATGACATTTTCAAATTGTACGAATATAATGCTATTAGATTATTTTTCTAAAATTACGATCCCATTTCTATATAGTTTTTTTCATATTCTTCCGCTTGTTCTCTCTCTCTCTGTTCTCGTTTTTTGCCAGTTCAGCATTGTATGCTATACATGACAGTGTTTATTAATGTTTGTCACACTAAAGTCACTATCGGTTTAGACACCTTTATTCACTGATATTTAGGATGACCGTTTAGAATTGGTTGGCGCAACCAATCTCGCACATATTTGTTTAATGTTTTTTTTATTTTTAAGAATTGTTAGTTTACTTCATAAGGTAATGGGTTAGTAGAGATTGTAACGTATTATTTTTAACCACCGTCGTCATTAATAAGGTCTACTGGTAACTTTCGTTTTAATCTGTTGTGTATTTGTTTTGTACCGAGTCTGTAGTATACTGCACCACTGCACTGGTCAATATTATTATAGAATTTCTTTGTTGTATTTGTTATGAATTCTTCTACTGTGGGCATCTCTGTCTCCCTATGTATTTGGGAGTTTCTAACAATCCACTCTGCATTGGTTATGATGCGTAACACCTTATTTTGTAGTACTTGTAGTTTATTTAAGTTAGTTTTAGAAGTTGTGCACCAGATACTGCAACCATATGTGAAGATTGGTCTGATTAGCGACGTATATAAGAGGTGTCCACATTTTATTTTAAGTGGTGATCTTCTGTTCAATATAGGATAAAGCATGCCAAGTCTGGCATAAGACTCAGGCAATTTCTTATTAATATGATAACTCCAGCTTAGCTTCCGATCAAGGTAAATCCCAAGGTACCGGACAGCATTATCTTTAGCATTCTATGGTATAGAAATATTATTGATAATTATATTTGTGGGTCTTGAGATCTTCTAAGAGTAAAGATTTTGCATTCGCATTTATCAGCGTTTATGTTAATGCACCAGTTGTGGAACCATAGGCTCAGTTGATCGAGACTTATTTGAAGTTTACGAGCAGCTAGGGTGATATCTGAATCTTGAGCAATTATAGCTGTATCATCAGCATACATGGCTATATCTGTGTTAAGTGTTTTTGGTATATCATACATAAATAGATTGAAAAGAATAGGGCCTAATATGGATCCTTGCGATACCCCGGCGTTAATGTTGCGAGCTGTTGGGTTGTGCGAGTTGATTCTAACTTGAAAGGTTCTGTACGTGAGAAATGATTTAATGATCAGTAACAAATAAGAGGGTACATTTATGGTTATAATTTTGTATATCAGGTCATCTGTCTAGAGTAGATCAAAAACCTGGGCAACATCTATAAAGGCTATTAATGTGTGCAGTTTGTTTTCGAACCCTAATTCGAGTTTTTCAGTAATGCGCAGTATTTGGTGATTTGTCGAGTGCGAGCCTCTAAATCCAAATTGAAGTTGTGGTAGTACGTTGTTAACTTCTAAGAACTCTTTCAGTCGTGATTGAATGATTCTTTCAATAAGTTTGGACACCATTGACAACAAGCTAATTGGGCGGTAATTTGCTGGGTTGTTAGGCTGCTTGCCAGGTTTATGAAACATCAGAATTATTGCTTGCTTCCAGATAGTTGGGAAATATGCGATTCGTAAACAAGCATTAAATATAGCTGTTAGAAACAATACTGATTTTTTAGATAAGTTTTTGAGGAGGACGTTAGGTATCAGGTCTTTCCCGGGTGCTTTTCTTAACTTAAGCGCTTTAATGTACTGTTTAACTTCTAATGGAGATACTGGGGCTATGGGTTCTACGATGTTTGCTCTAATGTTACTTACTTCATGTTTTATGTGATCAATGTTTGTGCTGTTATTGTATGAAGTGATAAATGTGTTTTCCAATTGCTAAACAAATACTTCACATTTGTCGGCATCGTCTGTATATGTAGTGTCATTAATTCGAAGTGGTGGAATAATAGTAAGCTGTTTTAGGATCTTTCTGGTGGCCCTCCACATGTTCGAGTCCCCAGGGTTTAGAGATTCTATATAAAAATTGTAGGAAGCTATTCTGTATTTGTCCAGTTCAATTTTTACTGTCCGAATCAATCCATTAAGGCGAGTTTTGACTGCTGGGTCTCTAGTATTTTGCCACTGTCGGCGTGCAGCATGCTTTTCTTTAATAAGCTTTTGTATATGTACTGGTGGGCTATGGTCATTTAATTCCCTGTGTGGTTGGCTCGCTACTGTGGCTTCTTGGACTGCTACAGTGACCTCCTTCTCAAAGGATGCAATCGCTTTATTTATGTCCTCTTCATTGTTTAAAGTTGCTGCGCATGTAATCCTATTATCCATTATGGTTCGAAAATGTTCCCAATCAATTGGGCCCTTTTATTAATTTAGGAAGTTTAGGGTAGTGGTGAGCAGCACAGTTTAAAGTGAACACGACAGGCAGATGATCTGAATCAAGTTCTGTCAGGACAGTCTGAGTTATAGGAAGAGTAAGGTTTTTGTGTAATATGATATCTAAAATATCTGGCAATTGGTCATATCTGTAAGGGAAATATGTGTATTCATTGGGTGCGGATATTTGAACCGCTAATTGGAAGGTGATATTATTTAGCTTAATTCCATTTTGATTATTTGTTCTACATCCCCAGTTTGTATGCTTGCAGTTAAGGTCACCTGCTAGTATTGTAGGAAGCGATTCTGCAAAAATGTTATTTAGTTCGCTTGCATTTAGCTTATTCCTTGGTGGTTTGTATGCAGAAATTATTTTAAGTGGAGAGTTATTTATCATATTTATTTTAACAGCTACAGCTTCTATGAGTTGGACATTTTCTAAGATGATAGAGTTTGCCACTAGGTTACGCTTAATAATTATTGCCGAGCCGCCCCAGCCTATTGCATTTTCCCGATCCTTTCGAAAAATATGGTATCCAGGTACAGTAAACCTTTCATTTTGAATTAAGTGTGTTTCGGTAATGCAGGCGATGTCAATACCGTGTCTGGCAATAAACGAAATAAATGTTGACCTCTGGGCTTTTAATCCATTTGAGTCCCAGTTTAGGAGTGTTAATTCTTGTATTGGAAAATTATTATTTGCTGACATTTTGAAACAACATAGGAATGAGGGACATAATAAAGTTTTTTATTTGATCAAGATAAGGTGTGATTAATTCAAGAATAGTTTTAAACATTTTTTATGTGTGGGAATCCGGATGAGTTGCGCCAGTGTCAGTTACTTGGGAGTTCAATGTGTTAAGGTTGTTGGCTACAGTTTGTGCATAGGTGTGGTTGGAGGTAATGTTCCCGGTTATAGTGGCATTGGGATTTGATGACCTCACCGTAGGGAATGTCGGTTTGTTGTTTAACTTCCTAATATATGAACAACCCCTGTAGTTGGCTGTATTTTCTCCGTGACAGTTTACACACTGTGGCTTGTCTACATCTTTAAGTTTTGTGCATTTCGTGTAATGATGGTGCCCAGTACATTTAACACAGCGTGGCTGTAAGTGGCAGTAATTTTTTTGTGTGGCCAATTAGCTGGCAGTTTGTACATTGTGGGAAGTCATTATTTTTGCGCCGTGGTTCTGTTGTTACTACACAGTGTAATAATCTATTCAAATTAAATATGTATTTGGCTTTATCCGTTTTGTTTAGTTCAACAGCGATTAAAGGCATTGCCATTTTTTTATGATTTAATAATCGAGTTGTTTTTACAACGGGGTAGCTAAGATTAATTAGGGCAGCTTTGACTTCTTCTCCGGTGAAGGATATTGGTACATTACGCATTATCGCAGATATATTAGCATTATCAGGATTACGGTAAGTATAATAACTTACCTTTTGTTCATCGTAGAATTTCGTGAGGCTTCTAAAGTCGTCGATGTTTGTTAAGTTCAGTCGTAACTGATTACCTTTGTAGGTGGTAGTAAAATCTTGCTTAACTTGTGTTTTAATATCTTGGACTATGTTTTGGTAATGTGTTCCGTTGGGTAGATATATCGGAGGACCTTTTGGTTTTACTGTATCACTATTGGGGACTTGGGTTTGTGAAGTATTTTCAGATATTTTCTTGGATGACAAAGAATAGAATCTGTTTCGGCTACGAGAGGGTTTGTGTTAAAAAGATAGCGTTTATTTGTGTCGCTATCTTGTGGCGATGTCAAAGGTCGCTTATTTTAATTTGTTTCAGCATGTGGTGTGTCCTGTTCTTTCATAGGTGTGGGATTTGTAATAGCATTTACGCCTTTATGAATCATGGTTGGTGGATTTAATTTAAATTCATTTGTTTCCGTCATGTTTGAGATAGCATTAATTGTGTTATTAATATCACAGTTGTTTAGATTCAAATATGTCCGTTATTTATTTATTTGGTTTAACCGCAATCGCCACTGCAGAACAGCGATTGCGGAGTATCGCGCACTGATATTTAACTGCTATTAGTTTAAGAGGTGTTACAGATTAGTAATATAATTAATGTTTTAAATAGTTATGTATTTTAAGCACAAACGAGTTTAATAAGCACGAGAAAGCTCACATACGTCCGAACGGAAGATATTTGTGAAAAATATCCTTCCGCTTGTTAAATCAAGCTTATCGAATGTTATGTAAGCAGTTAGTGGGT
>CALNHX010005353.1:0-108598 GCA_940337035.1 Agriotes lineatus | reverse complement strand
GTTTATAACCTAAAATAACCATTAGTTAAAATTCTTGTTTTATATGCGATTAAAAGCTGTTTAAAGCGTAGCGGGTCGTCCTAAATGATTTGATGTGTATACTCTTCTTGCACCAACTAGTTGGTAAACTTTTGCCAAAGGAAACCAGCTTTGAATTGATTAAACTTCTGGTTGTTGTAGGGTTCATTAATCATGTCTACAGGCATCGAGTTGAACGGGACACAGGTTAAGCCAGAAAATAAACCATTGCTCATATCTAAAGGCATTGAGCTAAATGTTACCCAAGATAATCTGGAGCAGCTACGCTGCTCGGTGTGCAAGGACTATTTATCGTGCGCTCCAATTCGCATCACGTCCGAGGGCAGCAACTTATGCGGCCAGTGCATACCCCTTACTGACACACAGACCAGCAGGCAATTAATTCTAGAAGCCATCTTAAGCGACGCCGTATTCCCGTGCCGTTACAGCCAGAGGGGGTGCAGCTCACGCCTGCTCTTCAATCACACAATCCAGCACGAATCCAGATGTGCCTTTCGCCCCGTTGACTGCCCGTACGTGCCGCGAGCCGAATGTAGGTGGAAGGATTGTATTCTGGACATACCAAGCCACTTTGTCAAGGAGCACCCCGATTATGTCAAGGAAAATGCGGAATTTAGCCTGGACCTAAGCCGCAATAAATATGGATTTGTGATGGTGTCCAATGGGCAGGTTTCGTTCTTCGTACGGTTTTGGTTTAGTCGTAATACGAAGAAGCTACAATATGGGGTTTTTTATTTTGAAGAAAGGCTTGATGCGTTTTGTAAAATTCGATTGACGAACGAGTTGGATCCTGATTATAATTTTAATTTGAAGGGGGGTAAGTTGGTTGTTTTTAGTGGCGACCCAGATGATAACAATGTTATTAACTTGGAAAGCTTTCTGGAGAATCTAAACAGCCCAAAAACTCTTCTAGTTAGCTTCAGTGTAGCACTGTCGACGCCTACTGAGGATGTTGACTCGTCCAAAGTAAATTATGACGTGCTCGAGTCGCTTAAGTGCATTAAATGCGACTACTACCTCATTTTACCCCTGTTTGACAACAGCGAGGGCACAATTTGTGCACGCTGTTACGATAATGGCTTCGACGGCACACCTTCCACCAATTCAAAGCTGCAAAATCTCGCCTCCGGGTTAAATTTTCCATGCCGCTGGCACGGTTGCTCGTTTATAACCAAAGGAAATTTTATTCGAAGCCACGAGGCCGAGTGCAAGCACCGGCTGTACCGGTGCCTCGTGGCGTACTGCACGGTCACTTTTACGCAGGCTGAGGCGGCGCAGCATTTGGAAAAGCACAGCTACAAGCAGTTCGACGGGACTTTTACCTACAAAACCAGCTTGGCTTTCTCCAGGTATGCCAGTCACATCTTTACGTTTATTAACGAGGAGATTGTGGTAGTGAAAATGGGTGTCCCCAATCGAACCTACATCCATTTCTTGTCGCTGCGCACGGCTAAGTTGAATGCCTCGACCGTCACCGCTGCTGTCCATTTCGAGCACAAGCATTGTAAGTGTAAGTCAAAAAAGTTTACTTTTGACAGCGGCTCCGAATTGTGTATTGGGCTCCCTGATCTCCCTCAGTGTTTCAGGGCGAATGACGAGTTGACAGCAGTTTTATTAGTTGAATAATTTTTTTATGAAGTAAGCTTAGGTAGGGTTTTAGGGATTTATCCTTTTTCAGGGTAATTTTTATATGAGACGTATGGTAAGGATATATCTTAAATATCCTTAACATGTTTGAAATTGCCAAGTTTATGTCCTCATAAAAACAATTTGGTATAAAATGACGTGATTAGAACATTTCCTTCTAGAATTATACAGGAGTCTTGAAGTGTATCTTTTAAGACTGTAATTTTGGGAGGCTGCTTGTATATTCAATATTTTTTTACTATGTACAGTACTATAAGAATCGACTTTAATGTGTGTCTAGCTTCCCGAGATCGATAGCCAGTTTTATCGTAGAGTTAACCACTTCAAAGTGACTTATCCCAGATTAGATTTCATAGTATTTTATGTAAATGTCACCCTGTTACATAATGATGACATTAATTTCATAGTATTTCATTATAGTTTCATATTAATTTCATAGTGCAGTACCTGCTCGATTATCCGGAATAAACACAATATTTCAATCCCCATTTTATCTGCAACGTATCTTTTGCATATGCTGTTTTATACGAAATGACTTAGAATTTGCTGGTACATACACAATTTTACGCGTTGCAGTTTGCACTGTGTGCGCAGATTAGTCACCGCCGACGCAACTGTTTACACTGATTGCTATGGACGTCAATAAAAAACCGTGAAAGAAAGGTTATTTCTGTGTAGGATAAACTGAAGGTGATAAAACGTTTAGATCAGGGTGAAACATTCATTATCTGCAAAAATCCAAGACAGGCCTGGTTCACATTATTCCATATAATTAAGCTGCTACTGTATTTCATAGCAATTTCTTACCATACCGTAGCATTTCATTACAAGTTAATTTTATTTCATATTGATTCATAGTAATTCATTATAATTTCTTATAATTTTTTAGTATTTTATAACATATTTGTAGCATTTCATACTATTTTATAATAATTTTGTAGTATTTCATTATAATTTCACAGTATTTCGTATTAATTTTATGGTATTTTATATTATTTTGGACCATTTCATAACATTTATATAACATTTCATACTATTTCATAATAATTTGGTAATATTTAATTATATTTTATATTATTTTTTTACCATTTCCTAGTATTGCATAACAGTTATATAACATTTCATACTATTTCATAATAATTTTGTAATATTTCATTACACTTTCATAGTAATATTCCATTTCATTATAATTTTCTAGCATTTCATTATAATTTCCAACCATTTTCTAGTATTTCATAACAGTTTTCTAGCATTTCATACTACTTCATTATAGTTTCATAGTATTTCATTATAATTTTGTCATATTTCGTTATGATCTGCTAGAACTTCATAATAATTTCTGTAATGCCGTAGTATTGCATTATAATTTTGTTGCATTTCATACTTTTTCGTTGTATGAACAATTTTCTAGTATTTCATACTATTTCGTAGTTAATTTCTTAGCATTTTGTAGCATCCCATAGCAGTATTGTAGTATTTCATTATAATTTGCAATCCATAATTTTATTTCTGCCATATTACTTTGTATTAAACTTACGATTTTATAATGTTTGTATTAATTCCGTAGTATTTCATTAAGACATAATAGTTTTCATTTTAATATAGTATTTCATTATAATTTATTAGTATTTCAAAACTATTTCGTTGCACTTCATATTGATTTAGTAGTATTTCAATATAAATTTGTAGCATTTTATAATATCATTCATGCCATAGTATATAATAAGAAAGTCATATGATTTCATAATTGCGCTAATTTCGTAGTATTTCTTATCATTTTGCAATATTTAATAACATATTCCTGTCATTTCGTACTATTTTCTAATAAATTTGGTATTTCATTATAATTCATATTATTTCATTATAATTTCATAGCATTTGACTATGATTTGGTAGCACTTCATTCTAATTTAGTTTATGTCATATTAGTGGTGTGCTATTTTATACTAATTGCATTCATTTCATAGTATTTCATTAAGATTTCATTGCTTTTATTGTAATATAGTATTTAATTAAATTTTCTTGCCATTTCGTAGTACTTCATAATAATTTCATAACATTTCATAGAATTTACTAGCATTTCATCTTTTCTCATAATAATTTCATAATTTCGTTGTTGTAGCATTTCAGTATCGCTTTGCAGTAGGTATTTCATACTGTTTCATAATAATTTCTTAGTATTTCATTATAAGTTCTTACCATTTTGTAGTATTTCATAATATCGTAGTATTTCATTATAATTTCCGACCTTTTAATTATTTTTTATAATATTTTACTATAATTTCTTACTATTTGGTAGTGTGTCATAAGTTTTCTAGCAGTTCATATTATTTCATAAAATGTTTATAATATTTCATTATAATTTCTTTAATGCCATAGTATTTCATTATAATTTTGTAGCTTTTCATATTTTGTCATTATAATTTAGCAGTGTTTCATAACAATTTTGTAGTATTTCATAACTGTGTCGTAGTATTTCTTATTATTTCTTTGCGTCATTATAATCTCAATAATCATTAATATCATACCATTTTATAATAGTGACATTAATTTCGTAGCATTTCGTTATAAGTTTTTACCATTTTGTAGTATTTCATAACAATATCATAGAATTTCATTATAATTTCCGATAATTTTATTATCTCATAAATTTTATAATATTTTATTATACTTTCTTACCATTTTGTAGTATTTCATAACAGTTTCCTAGCGTTTCATACTATTTCATAATAATTTTATACTATTTCATTATAAATTCGTAACATTTCAATATAAATTGACAGAATTTTGTTATAACTTCCAATTCATATTTTTATTCATGCCATTTTATTTTATAATATTGGCATTCATTTCATAGTATTTCATTTAAATTTTCTAATATTTCATTATAATTGTGTAGCATTTTATACTATTTTAATTTAAATTTGTAGCATATCATAATATCATTCATGCCATAGTATTTCATATTAAATTGCATTAAATTCGCAGTGTTTCATTAGGTTTTCATAGTATTTTATTACAATTCGTAGCATTTTATTATAAATTACGTAATTCTATTCATGCCATATTATTTCGTATTAAAGTCACATGATTTTATAATGTGCACTAATTTCATATTATTTCTTTAAAATCTCAGGGTTTTCAATGTACTATAGTATTTCATCCAAATTTCTTATAATTTCGTAGTATTTCATAACAATTCCGTAACATTTCATTATAATTTTGTAGCATTTCATACTATTTCATGATTTCGAAGTATTTCATTAGAAATTCGTAACATTTTATACTATCATTCATCTCATAGTATTTCCTTATAGTGTATTTTATTCTAACTTTATAGTATTTCGTTATAGTTTCAATAGTATTTCATATTAATTTCGTAGTATTTGATTATAATTTCCTAGTATTTCATAACAATTGCGTAGTATTTTTTATAATTTCGTTGCATTTCGCATAAATGGCATTAATACCATGGTATTTCATTATAATTTCATAGTAGTTTCATATAGTATTTGATTATAATTTCCCACCATTACGTAGTATTTCGTATGAACTTCCTACAATTTTTTAATAATTGCATTAATTTTGTCGCATTTTGTTATAATTTTGTATGATTATTATAGCATTGTAGAATTTCCAAATTTCATTACTGCCATATTATTTCATATTAATGTCATACTATTTCATTATATTGCATTAATTCCATAACATTTCATTATAATTTTATAGCAGTTGACAATAATTTAATTCATTAGTATTTCATATCAATTTGATACTATTTCATAATAATTGCATTGATTTCATAATAATTTCGTAATATTTCATTATAAATTCTTATCATTTCTTATAATTTCATAGTATTTCACAGTAATTGCGTTAAGTTCATAGTATTTCACAATAATTTTGTACCATTTCATACTATTTCATATTAAATTGCATTAAATCCGCAGTGTTTCATTAGGCTTTCATAGTATTTTATTACAATTCGTAGCATTTTATTATAAATTTCGTAGTTCTATTCATGCCATATTATTTCTTATTAAAATCACACGATTTCATAATATTTGCATTAATTTCACACTATTTCTTTAAAATCTCTGGGTTTTCAATGTACTATAGTATTTCATCCTAATTTCTTATAATTTTGTAGCATTTCATACTATTTCATGATTTCGTAGTATTTCATTAGAAATTCGTAACATTTTATACTATCATTCATCTCATAGTATTTCCTTATAGTGTACTTTTTTCTAACTTTATAGTATTTCGTTATAGCTTCAATAGTATTTCATATTAATTTCGTAGTATTTGATTATAATTTCCTAGTATTTCATAACAATTGCGTAGTTTTTTTTATAATTTCATCGCATTTCGCATAAATGGCATTAATGCCATGGTATTTCATTATAATTTCATAGTAGTTTCATTAGTATTTGATTATAATTTCCCACCATTACGTAGTATTTCGTATGAACTTCCTACAATTTTTTAATAATTGCATTAATTTTGTCGCATTTTGTTATAATTTTGTATGATTATTATAGCATTGTAGAATTTCCGAATTTCATTACTGCCATATTATTTCATATTAATGTCATACTATTTCATTATATTGCATTAATTCCATAACATTTCATTATAATTTTATAGCAGTTGACAATAGTTTAATTCGTTAGTATTTCATATCAATTTGATACTATTTCATAATAATTGCATTGATTTCATTATAATTTCGTAATATTTCATTATAAATTCTTACCATTTCTTATAATTTCATAGTATTTCACAGTAATTGCGTTAATATTGTAGTATTTTCTTATAATATTGTAGGATACCATAGTATTTCATAACAATTCCAGAGTAGTTCATAATATTTTCATTAAGTTCTTAGAATTTCACAATAATTTCGTACCATTTCCTAATAAATTAATGAATACTTACCCCTTCGTGGTAAAGATGGTGATGACACGTTTATGATGTAGCGGCTACCAGGGTTTTTATAAATTTCGGCATACAGTTTGTCCCAGGGATCTTATACCTATGTGCGTATGAAGCAAATGTGCAAATGATATAGAACGTTATCTTTTACTAGCATGGGAAAAAAATGCAAACACAATCAAAGATCATTTTCGTGACTGCTTTATATGCAGATGACATCAGGGAGAAAATTCGTGGGTCAATATGAATTCTATTAAACCGCAAAATAAACTCAACAATTCATAGAACGATCAAATTAACATAATAAAAATAAACAAATAAAATTTGAGGTACAAAAAAGTGCAAATTTTGATCTGGAAAGTTGTGCAATACCATGCGTGATTTTACACAGACGCACAATGCTCTGCTCTGCAGTTGTTGCTTCAGCTTCTTGCTTCTATGTAACCTCTCTTTGTGGCTTCCTGCTATTCGCTTGTATTTTTCTGTTGTGCGGATCTGTGTCGTTACGTATATGCCATGGACTTTGGTGAGGAATTTTTTGATTTTGACCTTGTTTATACAGGGTGATTTAATTTCTTATTTATCGTTTAAAATACAACTAAAATACAACAAATATTTATAGACAAACGTTTCGTAACTTTTCAAGCTTGATAACATAAAATTATTTTAAACTCCACAGTGTGTTCAGTTTTTGCTGGCTAGCACATAAGTTCATTTTTTTAAATAGAATTCGTATATATTTACTTATTCTTAACCGCTATCTATTATCGTCACTATTTGAGCTAATTAAAGAATTAATGTGATAGTAAAAGTTATTGGATTAATTATATGGGGTGTCAGTTTTAAATGACATATGGTAACAACGGAAATACCCTTACCAGAATGGTTTCACCATTTATTTTTTAGGACAACATAGCAAACTTTAAGGTTATGAGAGCGTTTGGCGAGCTAATAAAATTAACAAAATTTCATCGTATAATAAACTACAAAAACCACCATTACTGAATTGACATTTAATAAAGGTAGGATTGAAATGTACAATATTCGTATTAAGTTGTATGGTATAGCTAATTTATTCTCTAAACGACACGGCGCAGAAACGAAAAATCGTTCGACAGCCATTATACTAATCAACCTAAAGATATCAGCTTTTTGTCGACCAGTATTGTGCGGTCTTCAAGCTATTCAGTGCTCTCAGCTGCTCTGTGTTCGACAGTGCTCTAGCCGCCATAACGTGTTTTTGTAATTTCGTCCTTACCTATTTTGATATTTACTTGTAAATAAATACATGTGAACAAGTAATAAAGATATTGTCAATTAAAAACAAAGTATCACACCAGTTTTATTAAATAAGTGAATTACACCGTATTTGAATAACGTTCTGCGTTTTTACACATTTGATAAATCATTTATTTTCTTACGAATATTAAAATAATAAATCTGGCAATGTGGTGGCAAGAAAATGTCGAACAGACACTGACAGAAAAAAAAGTTGCATCCACTACATCATCGAATCAGTTAGTCCAACATGAAAAGAAAAAATCATAGCCAACTCTGTCTCAAAAAGGTCGTGAACGGCTTATAGCTTAAGTTAAATGTAATACTTCATAAGGACAATCTTTCAAATTTCCCGCATTCTGTCAACTACCGTATGTTTTTAGGTTCCACTTCTAACTTTTACCCCCACTTTCCGCGCAATTCGAGTGTCATTGAGTAAATAAAACTGCTCTACACACGTTATAATATTAATTACTTATTCTTCGTACTCAGAGCACACTATCACACCACAAAATTTAGAAAAGCAAGCCAAGATTGTAATATTGTAGACGGTAGACCCACTTGCACGTATTGTTGACCAAAGATCTTGGGACAGCAAACGATTCCAAAATTTAAAGTTTCATACTAAATCTAAATGTAAAGTATATTTATTACTTTTACCAACTTTTGTAGTTCCCCAAATTAAAGTAATCATATCTGTTATGGAAATTACTTGATTCTCTTTAATTTCATGGCATTTGCAACATCTCATAGTTGTTACACGTTTGATCCGCTAGAAAAATTTTTAAAAAATGATCTTGAAATGAACACGCCCAAATAGGCAAATACACACAAGTGAACTAATTTGTAGGCACCAATTCTGGTAATTACTATATCATAAACTTGGCATCACTGCTTGTACTGGGATAAAACTGGCAACAGTTAACGGGAGGCTAGACAGAGCGTTACAGGTTTTATAAAATCACGAAACCAGTTTATGGTTCTAATTTGTTCCTGCAGCGGTTAAAGTAAAAAATGTACAAATTATAACCCAGTGTATACTGTAAATTATAGTTTAGAAATCGCTGTATTTTTATTTCGAAAGGTACAGTTGGTTAACTCCGTCGTTAGAACATTAAGTCCACAAGACTTAAAACATCATACGAAAAGACATTCATCTTTTTGATCTTTGATTCATACAATGTTACCATGGTTTGTATCGTTTTTACCATGTAAAAAGTGTTGGATAAATAGAAATGTAGGTTTAGAACATTCTGGTATCGAATTAATTTGTTGCCTTTTTATTTCTATTTAGCATTCTATGAAGAAGTATTGTGATTTCCCCAATAGTTTTAAGTGCTTGTTAGAGATGGTTTTAGGGGACCAATTTTTATACTTGTCAGCTTGTTTGTGTATAAAACTGTGCGACTGTTTTTAATGTTACTGAAACAATGTTAAACATATTTTTGTATTAATAAAAGATTGAAACATGTATTTTCCATTGTTTTCCATTGCTTTCTTGTTCCGGAACGTGTCATAGTTTTTAATATACATTGTACGAAACCAGTTCCTTATTATAATTAAATAAAGCAAGACAAAAATCTTACAATAATATTTATATAAAACCCACAATATTAGGTATCCACAGATTGTGGTCAAGTGTTCAAGGTATTCAAAGAAGCTATAGTGAAGGTGTCTTGAAGTTTGACGGACATTTTGCATTTAAACTTCACAAATTTATAAACTAATGAAATGTTAAATTGTTTAAAACTCTAATGGCAATTTATGGGTCATCTAAAAAACTAAAGTAAGTAGAAGCTGAAAGTGCACACCACAAGATAAATGCAGAGGTTCTATAAAGGAACTTTGAAGGAATACAAAATTGGCTGAAAGAAGGTGGTTCAAAATACCTCAGGATGAATCAACATGGAAGAGAATGGAGACGGATTACATTCAGGAGTGGACATTCTTTGTTAGTTTTTGTGCAAAATTAAAACGCAAACTTATTAAAAATCTGGGATTTGGGATATACATATAGTCTAGTCGGTATTGTAATCGTACGTTTAGTAAGCTGTTGCGTTACTTTAATTTTAATTGCCCTTTGTTTGCTAGCTAACTTAGTGGTCAATGCACAAGACCCTTTTCTTACCTCAGTCAACACAGCGTTGCTCTGAGCCTACCGCGTTTACACCTATAATTCTGAAAATAAACACTCTAACCCCACTAGAAATAAAAGCCAGGCTGCTTATACAAACGTCATATATTCTAGATCAGGGCTGTCCAACTTCAAGGAGCCCAAGGGCCACTGTAAAAAATTTGAAGGTTATGAGGGCCGCATCAAAATGTGTCGTATGTGACTTTGTGAGTGATTTGTAATAAATATAAAACGTGTATACCTATTTCAATACTAATTTTTATTTATTCAAGAAGCTTAGGTTACATTACAAAAAGCATTGAAACATAAAAGAGATACAGGGTGTTTCCTGAGGTAACCGACAAACTTATCTACATCATATGTTCTAGAAGTGATTCTAAAAAAAAATATTCATATTCACTTTAGGTTAATTCATTTCTGTTCTTGAGATACCGACAAAAGAAAAAAATTCAATTAATGTAAATTTACGTATAGAGATGTGACGTTTCACCCCTTTACTAAGGACGTCAAAGATTTACCCCTCGGGTTAAGCTCAAATCGGAGAAATACGTTCACTCAAATATATATTCGATAAGGTAAAACAAGAGATAATTACCAAAACAAATATAATGTTTTTAACTAGTTACAATGATTAATTAAAAATTACTCTGAGTTGTACATTATTCAAAATTAACATGTTCTTCTGGAACGGTGTCTTGTTTCGTGGGTCAAGCTGCAACCCAATGCACCGGCGAGTGTTGCGGGTCCCTATTGGTAGGCCGTCGGTACGCACGCCGATTCTTCGGGAAATGGGCTGAGTAGGTCTTTCGTTCCTGCAAACTTAACCTTCCACTCAATAGTGATTTTAAGCTGTAATTTTCCGGTGAATTTAGCGATTCTAGCGGTCTTGCTCTTGCGGAAAATTTGAACTTCTCGGGCTGACAGTACAACACGTCATCTTCCTTGAAGCCTGGTCTGGTAAGGGTTGGAGGCCTACTTCGTTAGACAGTTCAGCGTGTCAGACCGGAGGGCCCAGATAGAAAAGGACAGGACAGGATCAGGACTGGTGGACTCAAAGGAGAATTTTCTCAAGTTACTGGAACGGGCAGTGCAATCTTCTTTTATTCCTTTTCTGCCGCGTTATCGGGGTACTTGCCCTAGCTTCCACTGGAGAGGGAACGACGTGGTCGTTCATACTTCGCGGCCACGCGCATCGCGGCTAGGATTTCTTATCGCCAGTTCACGCGTCGAATTGATGCAGCGCTTGATTAGACGATGTATTAAATTTAAATACATTTTATGTATGATAAAAATTTAATACAGGAGGAAGCGTTACAGAGATAAGTAAGCTAAATAAAATGACATTCGTTGATAAGTAAAAACTGTCAAAGTAATCATTAGTTAACAAAAATTAACAACTAGAAGGACTAAACACTACTAAAAAACAATCAAAAACAGGTGTCTGACCGCTACAGCACCATTCGCGTTGGTGGCAACTGTCAGACTGAAATAACGGACAAAACAAGCCTTACATCAAAAGTCGGCGGGACTGTTTCCTTACACAATGTTGAAACATACAGTGAAAATTCTTTTACTAATGATATATTTTTGTACCTTCGTCTTATGGCTCTATTTTAAATTGTTTTCAATTATTTATTTCATACTGATGTCAAAAATGACATTTTTCGGATTATTTATGGTACAAAAAGTGGAACATTAAAATCCTAGTACTTTAAAGTTCAAGTACTTTAAAACTTATTTATGGTACAAAAAATGGAACATTAAAGTCCTAGTACTTTAAAGTAAAATTTTAAAGTTCAAGTACTTTAAAATTATACGTCAGTTGTTGACATGAAATTTGAAATGATTTACACCTTTTTATTTAAAATTTATTAAACTTGCAGTATGAAATAAACCGTTGTATTCACCACAAACGAAAAGTGTTTTTAAAGGTCCTCGCAAGTAATTCCGTCCTCGGCTGACGCCTCGGACGTAAACAACTTTCTCGTCTTTAAAATGCCACTTTTCGTTCTAGATAAATAAACTACTATTATAATGTATATTCTAAATTCATGTTTCCTGAAAGTATAGTATCTATCGATCCGCGGGCCGCAAAAATATCCTGGAGGGCCACATCTTGGACAGCCCTGCTCTAGATGCTAGTATGCATATATACATATAAACGAAATGCAAAACAACAATACGTAAATAATCTACGCCGTCAATAATAAAAAGTATAGTTTAAAGCGCTGCGGGTTAAAGGCTAAGTTCTACGCGCATTTACAATTCGTACAGAATTTCAAACATTAACGCTAACACGAGAGTCCGCGCGAATACGTTCCGCGCACTTCGCTAATTTCACTTTAATATGGTATGACCTACGCTTAACCTCTACCAACTTGTACGGCGTACGCGTAGCCATTACCAACTACTTGCTGACTCCTGTGGGTCCACTTTGAGGCCTCCATGCTGCCTTGGGATATGACGCAATCATGTGCAATGCTCAAAACGTGATCGCTTACCTGATTTCCTCTTCTGCTGTACGCCAAACCTGGGTCTTACCTCGCGAATGGCGGTGACAATCAAAATGGCACGCAGTGCGTTTACTATTAACCTCGGCTGGCTGCCTCTTGACGCTGTGGTAGCCGCTTCCTGCTGAGAATTATATGGACCTTGGGGTTGCTTCCCAAAGTCGCACTACACTCACAGGGCTCCCGCCATCCCGTGCTGGCGAGAAGTGCCTGATTTTTACCGGCTACCCCCTCTTCCTCCTTGACCTTGTACTATGCCTTTCGAAACCCCACTTGGTATTACTGCAAAGGGCGCCGTTAGTAGATGTACTATCCTATTTTTTCTTACGTGTCTGTTTTCCGTTGTGATCTTTTTCATCGGCCTCTTTCGTCTTCATGATGTTTTGACTAATTACTTTTCATTTTTGTCCCTGCCTTCAGTCATAATTCTTACTATGTTTTTCTTGGTAGCGTCCATTCTTAATATTCTCCTAGCATTCTGTCAGAAACATACACAATCAAAGACTACGTTTGTATACTATAAATATGGAGGTGAGAATCGAGCACGAAAATCAGGCAAAAAGAAGCAAACTAGTTTTGACAACAATGTAAAAGCAACAGAAGTTCCTACAACAAACTATATTGGAAGTCGCAGAGTTACCTGTGAGGTAACAAAAATAAGAGAAATGGTGTAGACCAGGGCTGTCCAACTTCAAGGGACCCAAGGGCCACTGTAAAAAATTTGATGATTACGAGGGCCGCATCTTAAAATGTGTCGTATCCGACTTTGTGAGTGATTTGTAATAAATATAAAACGTGTATATTTTAATACTAATTTTTATTTATTCAAGAAGCTTAGGTTACATTACAAAAAGCATTGAAACATAAAAGAAATATACAGGGTGTTCCCTGAGGTAACCGACAAACTTACACCATAGTTCTGGAAGTGATTCTAAACAAAAAAAAACCCTATTCATTTTAGGTTAATTCCTTTCCGTTCTTGAGATACCGACAAAAGAAAAAAAATCACATCAATTAATGTAAATTTGCGTATAGAGATGTTACGTTTCACCCCCTTACTAAGGGCGTCAATGAAAAATTTACCCCTCGGGTTAAGCTCAAATCGGAGAAATACGTTCACTCAAATATATATTCGATTAGGTAAAACACCAGATAATTACCAAAACAAATATAATGTTTTCAGCTAGTTACAATTATTAATTAAAAATAAATCTGAGTTGTACATTATTTAAAATTAATATGTTCTTCTGGAACCTTGTCTGGTTTCGTGGGTCGAGCTGCAACCCAATGCACCGGCGAGTGTTGCGGGTCCCTATTGGTAGTCTGCCGGTACGCACGCCGATTCTTCGGGAAATAGGCTGAGTGAGTCTTTTGTTCCTGCAAATTTGACCTTCCACTCTGCAGTGATTTTAAGCTGTAATTTTCCGGCGAATTTAACGATTTTAAGGGTTACCTGGGGCGGGCGTTAGTGCCTTAATCCTGGTGCAGAGGTTGCTGGTACCTTCGGCTTCGTTCTTGGAGCGAACGCGGTGTCAAATCCTGCAGATGGAATTTATTCGCTTTGAGCTGGAAAATGATGTTGACATTCCCCCGGTAGGGAATTTGCGGACATTCCCCCGGTAGGGAATTTGCGGGCTGCGGAATCGAACGTCCAGGAATTCGCCTTTTAATGACCAAAAAGGGGCCCTGCATGTGAGTTTATGGCGGCTACAGGACTCTATCCGCTCACAAGCGGGGTAGAGGCTGCGATTCCTATAGGTTACATGTTTAATTATTAGTAAAATGAGGTTATGAGGAGTATTTCACCTCTCGGGGCGCCGGAATTTGCGTTTAAAAATTAGGCGGTCGGAACTGGCTTTTAAGCAGTTAGCCCTGCAAGACAGTACAGCGTATTAAGACAGGATTAAAGCCTCAGAGATTCGATTTTCCAAGAAAGTTCAACAATCAAGGTAAAATCGAATTCTAGCGGTCTTGCTCTTGCAAAAAATTTGAACTTCTCGGGCTGACAGTACAACCCGTCATCTCCCTTGAAGCCTGGTCTGGTAAGGGTTGGAGGCCTACTCCGTTAGACAGTTTAGTGTGTCAGACCGGAGAGCCCAGGTAGAAAAGAAGAGGACAGGATCAGAACTGGTGGACTCAAGGGGGAATTCGATCCGCGTGCCGCAAAAATATACTGGCGGGCCGCATGCGGCCCGCGGGCCACATGTTGGACAGCCCTGGTGTAGACCTTAAGACAACAAAAATTAAGCTCACAATACGAGTCAAAAGAGTAATATAGGAAAATCTTGAAACAAAAGCATTTAACGACTAGAAACTTCATAATAACCTAAGAATTGAAGTTAATATATAGCAAAGAAGGCAACAGGGAAAAATATAAAGAGCCAACGAAAAATGCTTTCATGCAATCTTCAAACAGTTGTGATGAAAAAAGACGGAGGTAACATTGAAAAGAAGAACTCGAAAAAGTGTTAAAGAGAGTGAAGTTAAGCAAAGATCGAGATTGATGAAATGAATCCTAAAACGATATTTACTTCTTGAAGAGATAATTTAATTTTTCATTAAGAAATTGTAGAGATATGAACAATAAAGTATACTCGAACAGGATTGGATAATACAATCCTCTTTGAGACTAAATATTTTCCGGGTATAATCCTGATAACTGTTTAATAATTGTTTCGAAAAATCCTCTTCCAGCAAATTTTTGGTATGTTTCATCCCTCGTTTGTAGAGCTTCCCTGCACTTCTTTTCATAGTATATGACTGCCAATACATCAGTTTAGTTGCACTATCTATTTTTACTTACCTTGATAAACAGTAACATGGATTTCTACAACTATAACCAAATTTTACCAGTTTTAAACGCACAAAACTGATCAAATCACCGACGCCTTTTCACCAGGCTAACTCACATCTATCGACCAAATACAACAGAATTAGCATCCACCCAGAGCTTATCACATTTCTAACTTCAACATGCATTGGCCTGTTCTCAACGGATCTAAACATTCTTCTGCTTAAGGTTCCGTCTCCGTTTAATGAAGGTTGGAAATAAACATGGCAACCCCTGTACGGTCTTTTACTGCTTTAAATAGGGAATGGGCATCCAGGCCCGTCCAATCCCTGATATGTTTCAGCCAGGAGTATTTTGTTTGCCCCATACCATGTCGCCCCTTAATTTTGCCTTCCATTGTTAATTTTAGGAAATCATATTTAGTATTGTAGAATACGTGCCCTAAGTATGATGTTTTTCTTTATTTAATATTTAGCAATAGTGGCCGGTCTGGACGCATACGTCGCAAAACTTCTTCGTTGGTGGTATGATCTATTCACGTTATTCGTAAAAGCTTACGGAACACCCACATTTCAAAAGCTTCCAATAGATTCATGGTGTTACCTTTAATGTCCATGTTTCGCAACCATACAAGAATACCGAGTGCACATAGCACTTTACAAATCTTAATCTGAGTGGTAAGCTTATGCCTGTATTTGCTAGTAGTGGTTTCATGCTGTTGAAACATCTAAACGTTAAAGGCCACTGAAAGTCTTTATTATAGACCGTTATGCACTTGCTAGGTGTGTCTTTACATTTCACTAATTTTTGTATTTTAAGTAATTTTGTAATCTTTAGAGAAATTATTGTCCTGAAATATATCTAACAGAATATTTCAAAAATAAAAATAGGAAGGGCACCTGAAATAGGCAGCATCACACCAGGGATGTTATAATTTAAGGACGAAGCAGGAAATGAGGCACTGAGAAATCAGAAAAGAAGAACGGAACGTAGAAATCATAATACCGTTATATAAAAAAGTAACACGAGTGAATACTTAATCTACAGAGCTATAACGTTAACAAGTATTGCGGGAAAATGTTGGCGAAAATAATAGAAGAATTAAAAAAAACCAGCTAAACACAACAATAGAAGAAATCCAATATGGTTTTAAGAAAGATGGAAGCGCTTACGATCGGATATTCATATTAAGACAGATAAGCGAAAAAATTGACAGCAAAGAAGGAGAAATGCACTTATGTTTTGTTGATTTAGATAAAGCCTTCGACAAGATAAAAAGGGAAGATCTATGGAAGTGTCTACAAAACCGGGGAATAGAGACCGGAACTATTGACATCATGAAAACACTGTGCGAGGGCAACTCCAATATACTTAGTTAGAATATAACACACAGAATAAAATGGATTTCAATCAAAAATTGATCTAAAACAAGGATGTATCTAAAGTACATTACTATTTTTAATAGTCCTTGTTGGGTGAATTTCATACCCTAGCCAAAATTTCTACAGCTGCACATATTCCCAAACCATTGGCCACGTGTTCAGCCAGTCGCTGTCTCATAAATTACTCAAACAAGCGAACAAGTGTGCAGTGCATTACGTCCCCAAACGACCAGTTGCTGCCTTATAAATAAGTGAAAACGCTCGTTAGAGCATTAAAAAGGCAGTAAAAGTCACTTCAAGATTAAGATATGTGCATATAACATACACGTAGAGCAGATAATTTTGAAATGTCAATCAAAACACTTATTAGCCCATTAAAAATGTCGTAAAAGTCATTTCAAGATTGATATATGAGCCATAAAACACGTGTTGCGCAGAACTCCTTCTCGCAATCTTGGATAAAAATCTCTCATCCTGTAGCGCTTCAGCCAAACACATTCCCGAATAAATAGCCTGCTCCATTTTCAACCAATGGTCGTAAACATCTCATTATTTCCCCGCCACAATAGGCATTCGGGTCATTTAAAAGGGTCTCGCATAGTTTTTTGCAGGGAATTCCTTCAGTTGCCGGAATTCAAGCAAGTTGTGCAGTTGGAGCCGAGTGTCTTTACGTGTTTAGACCACGACGGTTCTAAATTCCAGATATATCTTCTCAATCCGCCCTGCGGGATTTAATTTACGGAACCGATCGATTTAAGTCACTTAATAAGAGTGCGTACCGGAGTTGCGTATCGTCTTAGCGGCACTCCCGAATTTTCCTGCACAAGGGACCAGACACGTAAGCCAAGTTCTCCCACAGCAGCATCGCTTGCCATTCCGTGCTATCGATTTTTCTCCCGGATTCTCACTTATCACATTCCTTTCTATCGAGCTCTCCGGATTCTCTGCAGCACTGCAGCGATACGTCCAAGCCAGATTCCGGAAGAGACATCCAGCAGCACAAGCTGCAGCGAGAATCTTAAAAAGGTACTGTGTAAAATTTATATTAATTTTATGCCGTTCCGTTAATTGCTAACGCTTCTTTTATAACCCACCAATTATCGCATTATCGTTCCGTTTTTTAAAAGTTTTTTCGGCTGTAGGCCAGATTTTGAATCTCGTCAAGCAGAACCACTTTAATCAACGCCTTTGTGCGTGTTTCGTGTGTATATTTTTGGCAGCGGTAGCTTTGTGTAGGCGCCCGCGGCGGGCCAAGTTTGAGCGATTCTGTAGCTGATTTGTGCAAGCTTCTACCTTCCGGTGAACGCAGTTCATATTCTATTCCAAGTCAGAGGCCACGATGCCAATTCCCAGTGTAACTTAGTTGGTTGCGTTCCCAGACGACGATATCGCATACTGATTACAGTGCCATTTTATAAAAACTCACTTGTGCGCTATCCTTGAAAAAAAACAGATGTAAAAAAGTTTTCAAGAGTGCCAACCCCGGGTCGTCGAAGTTTATTTGGGCCACCGTAGAGTCGAAAGTGCCAAGGATTTTTTTGTTGATGTATTGGTAATTAGCTGGATTGACGTCTGGATATAAATCACACTTTGCTTCAGTTTCTTTTAATAATTATTATAATAATAGCACGTGTCCGTTGTTTGTTTCAACTGATTTCACCGGTGAGTTATTTAAATTAGTCGCCCCGTGTAGCAAGAGCTATTTCAAAAACTCGTTTGTGCAAGCAAATCTTCACTGCCCTCGACTGCATCTATTTGTCTCCAAACCACAAAACAGCTGTAATTTGAGTCTGCTACTTTAGTCAGACTTATTTGGGAGAAATCACACGCTCACTGGCATCCCGTTCAGATCAACTTTCGTGGTCTAAGGCAGGGGTCGGCAACCTTTTTCGGACGGCGGGCCATTTTCAAAATAAATTTGTTTATGCGGGCCGCACATTCAAATGTAACTTAAATAGTGCTTTTATATCATATACGAGTATAAATATTATTAAAAATAAATATAGAAAAAATTTATTTTTTATTGACATGCTATAATAACAATAATGTTAGAGAACAAAAATTTTACAATTCTTAAAAGGGAAAAAAAAGAAAATACAATTCCAATTAAATATGTATAAATATGTAAATATAAAATATATAAATATAAAAAATATAAAATATTGTAGTGAAACGTCATACGGCTGTCAACATGAACGCACATATGAACATACAGTAGCAAACTGGCGAAATGAAAGAATTAGTGATAGGCCTATCCGGAATGAATAATCGGAAAGTTTCCGATCGTTCAAAAAATTGGAAGGTTCCTATTATTTCGGAACTTTTCGGAATTCGATTATTTTACTGTTCGGTGCACAAAATTTGGAACTTTCGGAATTCGATTATTTTACTATTCGGAACACAAAATGAGAAATCGAAATGCCAATTTGAACTGAACGGAATACGGAATGTTGTATTGACTCACTTGACTGCTATATGCTGGTTGGCGAATGTCGACGGGTCGCGCCGTGTGCGCATGTGTATGATACGTGAATGGCACTAATGGCAGTGGTATTTCATAGATTAATTATTAGATAGTACACCTAGAGACTTCAAATTCAAGTATTGTTTTATACTATCTATTATGTACTTTATGTGCTATTAAACTTTAAAATATCACTACCATTTTCCGAAAGTCTATTAACGTAACTACTGTAATAATTTGAAAAAATATTTTATTTCCTCATATCCCACTGTGCGACTCAAACTCATAAATTGTTTTTTAGGATACTGCATTGCTAACTAGCATTGCCAAACATACAGGTCTCGCCCTACGATTCGACCTGTAAAGTATTGGCGCGGTCATAAAAATGGTGCTACCGGTCTAATAACGTAAATAGCTATTACTGACCGTCCTACAAACCCAAACAATAGATGCCAACGCAGATAAGGGCTTACGGCGCGACGGCAAGTGCTCTCATCGTAAATTTGCACGCACTTCATCTTCCTTCCGCTTGTTGTTATTTCGCTCGTTTTCCCTTGCTTGCATTTACGGAATGTAAAATAATCGGATGATATTCCGATTTTATAAACATTCCGAAATGGAACATTCCGATTATTGAAATCATCCGATTATGCCCATCACTAGAAAGAATGCTACACTTGCTAAGCGAGACGTCGTATTCGCTGGGGAGTGGGGATTAAACTTGCGCAGTAAAATAGGTTTCCCACTATGCTTCTGTTTGTCGCGCATTTTTGTCACCGGCCACATTTCGGCACGCTTGCGCTCTAAGTTTGTTGATTTTTCCTAAGTTATATTGGTGCTTTGGCGGGCCGCTCAAAAAGTTGCAAAGGGCCGCAGGTTGCCGACCCCTGGTCTAAGGTATCTGTTAAATTTTATAGTGCTTTACCGAGTTATGAGATTTCCCCATAGACGTGCATAAATTCGGGGGCGCTTCTCAAACATGCAGTTATTGACTTGATTTAATGTAATTGTTTGTTTTAAATTTTGTGGCACTTTCAGGGATGTAATAAGATTCTTTTGAGTTCGTAATAATGAATAGCGTACGTATTCTAGTATTGGTATATATATAAGATTTATACTGTGTTCGTAGAGAGCTTGAACGTGTACAGCCGAGGTTTGCTGTTTTGAGGTCGAACTCTCTCTCTCTGTATTTACAGGAGGGTTCTATTTAAGTGTTTGGTCTGTTGAATATAAGCTAACAGAGCTTTAATTAAAATGGTTTATCTGTTGCACGCTGTTACCGTTTGTATTTACGATATAAATTTTCTGCTATGCGCCACTTAAGAGTGTAATAAACCTCATTTGTTAGGCTCCATTCTTTGTGCGCTCTTTAAGCGCCGGATTAGGCAATTGTTAAAAAAGTGTAAGAAAAAGTTGAAATCGAATAGCTAAAGCAATTAGATCTTTAGTTGAAAAAAATTAAGCTTTCACGTAAGTATTCTTTGCACCAGAACCCGCTGCTTCAATCGTAGACGGAGCACAGCCATACAGCTATGGGTAGAAATTTCACGGTGACGCCCTGGCAATCATCGTAATTTTCACTGTCCTAAGACAGAACCGGACTTAACCAGTAACGTGACCCTCACCCTCCCGGTGAGCTATTTGTGAAATATCAACGGGTGAACACCACTGCCTCCCAACGCAAACCTGTGGTAAGTGCGGTCCGGTGTTGTTGTAAAATCCTGATTATACATATAATAAAAAATGTTTGATAAGTGTATGTAAAACTGGTTTGTGTTGATATCAAAAATAGATTATGGACAGTTTATATTTATAATAAATTCCACATATATACAATACATATATACATTATTGTATTGTAACTTTATATAGCTATAACGTAAGATGTACAATACGTGCTATGCAAATTTGACAAGATTATTTTTTTAATTTTATTTCGCACTCAGCCATGCGCATAGCCTTAAGATAAATAAAAATAATACTTAATTAAATACCTAGCATTCCGAATGTGTATGCTGCCGTCAAGATAACGTTTAAAATATTAAAAAATAAAATGCCTTCCTTTTAAATGGGTTAAGATTTTTCAATTTCTATAGTTGCTGATATTACGTCACATAGTTTAAAGCAAGTTGGTAATTCGGAAAACTTAATACTCTTGGCAGAAGAAATGGAAAACTTCTTTGATTGGCATTTACAATGCTGGTGGCCAAAATACACTGCACCCGCAAGCTTTGCAGCTGGATCGGTATTGTAAATTGATAATCTATAATATTTACAGTGAAGACTGGAGGTGCTTGGTGGTAAATCTATTACTATTACAATAATTTCATAGTCTACAATAGTAAATACACACGTTTTATGAGATTCATACTGAAAAGTAAACGTATGTACATACTTATCAGAAAAGTAACGACAGTTATGTCCCTCCATGTGCAGTTTTGCACAACTTCGTTTAAAGGTATCTCCACAGCCAAACTTACAGAGGTAACGGCGGAAGTCACACTCAGTTTGGTGCCTTCGTATGACATCTCCCTTTCCTATGAAATTACAACCTCGCCATCTGCAGGGAAAATTCTGTAGAGTCAACAAATTTTCCAATGTTTTATTGGCCGTCGGTATGCTGCCGTATGTAGAGGAACAGTCTCCACAAATAATTTTACTTGACAAATCGAACAGTGGTGGAATGAGATAATACTGACATTGTGCACACCTGTTTGAATCTAGCAATTTATAATCAACTTTACTACTTGCAGAGCTGTTACCCATAGGAATAGGTACCTTTACATGAAATATTACTGTGAGAGTTTCAGGATTATTTAAAGCTACAATGATTGGTCGCAGATCTAGTCTCAACAAGCTATCGTTATATAAATCAGTATTATAAGCGAAACATTTAGCCCTTAAAGTCAAACAATAATCAAGATCTAAGTCGTTGAACAACTGCAGCTTACAATTCTGATCGTTCACATCCATCATGCACAATCTAATTTGGTATCTCAAACTGCAGACTGCTGAATTGAACACGTATTTAATGATAACGAATTCCTTTACCAGCAGCACACCTTCTTTGTCCTGGTTGACGTGCAGTTTAATTTTAGCTTCCTGCTGTATAAAATTGGAATGCTTTTCAGCAAAGTGGCTGACTATTTGAGACGCCGATCCCCTCCATGAGCAAGAAGTATGGGGCAGAGAGGCACAAGGGAAAGGACGGTAAATACATCCACCTTCGTGATTCAGTACGTTGTTAAACATGACATTGGTGCTGCATCCAAATTCTTTATAGCTACATGGAAATGCTGTGTTGCTTAGCAAATTTTCTACAATTAGCCCTCTGTAAGGTACTGCATTGTTTGGTGGTGAGCAGCGAGCGCAAATAGCACTTCCATCTGGCAGCAATCGTATTGGGATGAAAGACAGGTAGCCACTGCAAACTGAGCAACGTAGTTTTTCGTAGCAGGCCTGAGTGATGTCCAATTTAATCATCTGCGACATTTTACTGGATGAATCCTGAAAATTTTATAGGCACATCAAGAAGAGCATATATTGAGCTAGTGTAATTATAACATCAAAAACAAATCGATACTTAAATAAATATCGACATAAAGACATTCTAATACAGGATCGTACACAATAACATCATTTAATGTATCTACAGCATGTGCGCTTAAAAATATTCCAAAAAAATGTAAAGGTTGTAGAAATAGAAGCGGGTATCGCAAAAAAAACGTATAACCTTTGAAAATTAAATGATAGGAATTTTGCGCTTTCCCATTAGACAACCAAGACGACAAGAATATTTTTAACCTCTCTGATTACAAGTCAGGGTTTTTTGTTTCTGTTTAATATTTACGTATGTATTGGTATTTTAACGAGGTTGGCAACATATTTCGTTTCCATAGTGAAACAACAGACATGCAGTTTGAAAAATAATGAAGGTAAACATTCGTGCACAAAAAACACTGTTTAGTTAATTTTGTTAAAGGCTAGTCCCCATTTCCATGATGTTTTATACACAGAGTCGGTAATAATTCTTCTGTGAGGCATGTAATGTTTACTAAAACATAATAGCTCAAATGACATACTGAGGGGTAAGCATTGTGCAGAGATTGTCGTAAAAATTCAATAACATATGTTTATCTACAGCTTTTTATAGCAGTCGAATACAATAGATGAGGTATTTCTTTGTGAGCAATTTGATGTGATTGGAATATTCCGGTATTCTGTACGATTTGTCGTTGCTGGTGATCATGTCAATTGATTGTTGCTGTAGGTTTCTGCACGAGCAGATTTATCGCTAGTTCCAGCCCTGTGACAGAAGCTCAGGCGAATTGGAAAAAGCCAGTGTGTCAAGGTTGTGTACTAGTGCTAGAGTAGATGTTAAATAGTTAAGTTTGAGAAACATTTTAACAGTTGAATATAAAAAGCGACATTTAGAATTTACAATAAACATAACTTTGTAATAAAGTTTACCGATAGAAAACGTATATTATTATATATTGTAGTGGTAGCAACTTAAGACTTCCAACTATCTATGAAAGTATTCCTAGGCATGAGAGTATTTATAGAAAGATAAGTTAATTAATAATTAAAAATGTACAAAGGTGGACTTATGTAGTAAAAGAACAACATTCATATTTGAGATTTATTTAATGAAAAAGAGATTGAATACAAATACTGTTAGGTGGTCAATATTTTATCAGAAAGGTTCTGGCATATGAATAATATTTTATTTTGTAAAGATAGTTGTTTAGTAATATCAAAGTTTAGATCATAATTTATATTGAATGGCAATCAGAATAAGCCATAAGATAGCTTGAATCAAAGTAAAAGGCAGACTCAAATGATTATTTGAAAAAATCGATTATAAAATGTCAAAATATTTTTTTTTTTAATATTTACAACCAGATCAGCAAACTAATTGCTACACATAGTTTTGTTGTAATATAAATTAATAACATAGTAAATGTCTTAATGAGGTCGGCGGTCCGCTCCTCGGTCACTATTTCTACAAGTTTATATAAACTATTTATTAAGTAATTTCGTTCACTTATTCACTATCGTCTGATGATAATATGTCCTGTGGCAGTTTTCGTTTGAGTCTACTGTGAATGTCTTTTTGTCCCGTTTTATAATATACCGCACTATTACATTGTTGAATGTTTTTAAAGAACGTTTTAGTTAGTTTCTTAATGAACTGTTCGATAGTAGGGATATTAAGTTCTTCGTGGATTTGTTGATTTCTCATATACCACGGGGCATTCACTGTTATTCGTAGCACTTTGTTTTGTATCACTTGAAGCTTATTCATGTGCGTTTTAGGGGCATTACACCAAACTGGGCAACAATATGTTATAATAGGCCTTAAGATGGATTTATATAGTAAAAGTGAGCAGTCTATTTTCAGCGATGATTTCCTGTTCATAATCGGATACAGCAAAGCTAATCGTGCATGGCATTGGTTAAGCTTTTTGTTTATATGATATCCCCATTTTAATTGTGTGTCTAAATACAATCCTAAATATTTGACTGCCGAATCTTTTTGGTTCCAATCAACTGTATTTTGGTTTATTATAATTTTGGTCGGATTATTAATTCTTCGAAGTGCAAATATCTTTGCTTCGCATTTGGTTTCATTTATAGTGATTCTCCATTTATCGAACCATTGTAACAGGACATTAATTGATGCTTGGAGTTGTAAGATGGCTACTTCAAGGTTATAATGTTGTACTAAGACGGTTGTATCGTCGGCAAATAATGCTAGTTTGGAATTTGCTGTTTCTGGGATATCATGAATATATATATTGAACAATAGCGGTCCCAAGATGCTCCCCTGAGGTACACCAGCGGATATGTTTCTGTTTGTTGAAAAGGTGTTATTCAGCTGCACTGCAAAAGTTCTATGTTGAAGAAATGATGCTAAGATTCTAACTAGGTAGGAGGGAACATTAAGCTGTAGCAGTTTATATAATAGGCCCTGTATCCAAACTTTATCGAACGCTTGTTGCAGATCTAGAAATGCGGCTGCTGTGTACTTTTTTGCTTCAAATCCTTTCTCAATGGTTTCTGTTATACGAAGCAGCTGATGTCCGGTACTATGTTTTTGGCGGAATCCATATTGAAAGGCTGGTAGTACGTTGTGTTCCATAATAAAAAGATGTAAACGTGAGTAAATAACCTTTTCTAACAATTTGGACAGCACTGATAGGAGGCTTATCGGCCTATAATTTTCCGGATTACTTTTGTCCTTACCGGGCTTGTGAAATGGCAAGATATGTGCATGTTTCCAGGCTGTTGGAAAATAACCTAATCTTATGCATGCATTTAAAATTGTGGCTAGAAACGCCAGGGATTTGCTGGTCAAGTTTTTCAAGATAACATTCGGAATCATATCTGGCCCTGGAGATTTTTTAATATGTAATTTATTTATAAATGTTTGCAATTCTCGTGGCGATGTCGGCTTGAGTTGTTCGGAGTTCTGTGGTATATGAATTGATACGTATCTGGTTATATCTTCTACAGCGTCGATATTATTTTGAGTCACATTTGCAGGTGTAAAATTTCTTTCTATTTGAGTAGCCAGAAGTTCGCTTTTTTCCTGGTCAGATGTGTACACCACATTATTTTTTGTAAGCGATGGAATCAGGGTTGGTTGTCTTAAAATCTTTTTAGTGACTTGCCAGAGTGAGGGATCCCGTGATTCGAACTGTTCAATATACTTCTGATAAGATTGTATCCGGAAGTTGTCTAGTTCCCATTTTACTTGGCGTGATAATTGATTTAGCCGAATTCGTAGAAGAGGATCTCGTGAAACTTGCCATGCACGTCGAGTTCGGTTTTTAATTTTAATTAAATCTAGGATACTAGATGGTGGATGTATACAATTGTAGTTGCGTGTTTTTATTCTTTTAATTGTCGCTTGTTCAATGCTACATTTGATGGCGTTTGTATAATTAAATACGGATTGATCTATTTCTTCTGTTTTGTTTAGATCGCCAGGTGCTTTGAGATTACTATTTAATTCAAGTTTAAATAGTTCCCAATCTACTGTACCATTTATTAATCTTGGAATTGGTGGGTTATGTTGGGGAGTGTGATAAAATGAGATAAGAACCGGCAAATGGTCCGAGTCCATTTCAGTTAGGACTGTTTGGTAGATAGGTTTCGTGAAATTTTTGTGTAGCATGATATCTAACACATCTGGCTGATGATCTCGGCGGTACGGAAAATATGTATTTTCTGATGGGGCAGATATTTGCACAGCCATGGTGGAGGTAATATTACATAATCTAATACCGTCAGGATTGTTAACTCGGCAGCCCCATATGGTATTTTTACAATTTAGATCACCTACAAGTAATATACTGTCGCTACCCGCGAACACATCTCTAATATCTTGTTCTGACAATCTTTTATTCGGCTGTTTATAAGCAGCAATTATCTTCACTTTAGCGTTGTTATGAAGTTGCAAGTGGATACCAACAGTTTCCAGGTTTCTAAGATTTAGTTTTGGCAATAAACAGTGCATCAGTTTGCATTTAACAAATATTGCTACCCCGCCAGAGGCGATTAATCCTGTTCTATCATTCCTGTACGACAAGTAACCGGTATTTTAAAAGTTTCGCCTTCTATGAGATGTGTTTCTGAAACACATGCTACGTCGACGTTATGCCTGGTTAAGAAGCTAATAAATGCAGATCTTTGGCCTTTAATTCCATTAGCATTCCAATTTATTACAGTTATATTATGTATTGTCAATAGTTTATTTTGATACATGCTGAAGTAATGCTGGTAATAGTGTTAAAAGAATCGGCTTAATTTTATCTAAGTGTGGAATGATTAAGTCTATTACGGTTTTGACAATTATTGTTAAACTGTCTGCCATATTTTCATTCTGATTGGAACTAGTACTGGGAGATTCCATGACAGCGTTCTTGTAGGAGCGACTGCTTACTACTCTTGAGAGTGTCGTTCTTCTTATTGGTTGATCCGTGTTGTTATTAGTCTGGGAATTATTGAATCTGCGGGATTGATTCGTGTGTGTAGTTTCGCATATTTTTGTGAAGTAGCTACACCCTTTGTAATTGGCAGGATGCTCTTCACCACAGTTAACGCACTGCGGCTTGTCGTTAGACCGTTTTGGACAATCAGTGTAAATATGGCTTCCGGTACATTTTACGCACCGCGGTTCGAGTTTACAGTAATTGCGGGTGTGGCCATATCGCTGACATCTTTTGCATTGCGGGATATTATCAGACTTTCTACGTGGTTCTACGGATACTATGCAATAATTAAATTTTGTGAGATTGAAGACTTCAGTGGATTTCTCATTTTTAGTCAGATCTACAGCACATAGTGGCATTGGAATTTTATTTTTGTTATACAGCCTTACGACCTGGTAACGGGGTAACCTAATTTTATCAATTCTTCCATGATTTCTTTATCTGGAATGGATATCGGGATGTTACGTAATATCACGGACAAATTTTGTTTAGTCGAATCGGGATCTCTAAACGTGTGATACTTTAGTTGGTTTTCGGTGTAGAATTTGGTGAGCTTGCGATAATCCTCAGTAGAAGATAAATTAATTCTTAAAACTGACCTTTGGTGATTGTGGTAAATTTTTCTTGGGCAATTTTTTGGATGTCATTCAAGACCTCTTGATAATTTGTCGCATTGTGAAGGTAAATTGGTGGCACTTTAATTTTACCTGGTGTTGGTTCAGATTGTTCGGTTATCATATCTTCTGCTTGCGAGTTTTGACTTTGATTTGAACTTGTACTATTTATAATGTTATTTGGAATATAATATTTATTTGCTGCTATTAGGTTAGATGGTTCAAATAAATATCTTTTGCTTGGTTCCAGAAGTGGTGGAGATAGATTGGAGTTATCTCTTTTGTTAGTTGCACTAGTGTTACCGTTATTAACCATTTTTAGCGAAAGTTGGGCCCTCCGATGGGCCCTACTTGTTATTTGTCTAAAGTAACTGGTTATTTAATATTAAATTTTATAACACGTTAATACACGAAATACTGTAAAAATCGCAGCAAAACTCGTGCACATGCGGTCGCAGTGATAAGGTTTTACATCCGCTCACGACGGCTGTTAGCACGAGACTCCAAAATGTCAAAATAAAATAAACTGTATTGAAATGTATCCAGGCGTGTTAGCTTGTAAAAAAGTTGGTATAATAATTATTGCTAAGAAAATTTTGGAATATAAAAATAACATTTTATGTTAAAAAAGTGTATTTGTAAAAAGCTATAAATAGTAAAATTTGAAAATAAACCGAGATAGAAATAAATATTATGGTTTAAATTGGTATAAAAGGGTATTTAAAACCAAACTGAATGGTGAGCGGGGCTACAAATGGTAGAAAGAAGAAAGAGAACAGCTAAGAACAATAAAATAGACTTCATGGATTAATAAAATCTGCAGAGGATTTGGATAAACTGCATAAGAGTCATTATTGGGTATCTTGTTTGATTTGGAACTTTATGGGAATTACGGTCAGGTGAATACATCTACAATTCAGCTGGAAATGGATGCACACTGCATATGAATATTTTGTTGGACTTGGACGAGCTTGCTTCTGCATCCGAGTTGGATTTTGACGAGGTTCTTGTGGGACGTCTGAATTGTCCTGTAATAATTGGATAAAGGGAATTGTGATCGCTGTTGGAAGTAAGGTGATTCCTATAGACTGGGAGCTTGCATTGGACTTGAAGGCAGTTTGCATTGCTGATAGCTTGATGATTGTTACAAGGAAGGCGATTCCTGTAGGCCGGGAGCTTGCAGTGGTGGTGCCTACACTGGAACTGTACGGGAAGTAATCAGAATTGGAAGCTGTTACAATTAGTTAGGGAGCTGTATGTCAATGGGGGTTCCAGATTATCAGGAGGTGGACTGTTTGGGTTGATTCGACTGAGATGCTGAGTAGAGTACTTCAGTGAATTTAAAAGGTATATAGTAAAAGATCTAAAGAAAATAAGTCTTTAATAATGTGAATTACATATTTGAAGGAACTACTTACTCTAGTAGATATTTGAATAATAATATGTGTAACAGATATTTGACTGACTTTTCACTTTCATAAATTTTTGACTTTGACAGTTGTAGAAATGGCATATTATTCTTAAGTAATTTTCATTGTACTAATCAACTATCACAGGCAATGATTTGATAATGCATGGACCTAACCTGAGTTGAGAGTAGTTGTTCTCATAAAGTTAGCAAAACGTAAACAAACTCATATAGAAAATTAATATAAACTTATCTAAACAAAAATTTATTTCAATACAAAAATAATATCATACAAGTTTAAATAGACTTTGATTTATCCGAGCTGATTAGATTGAGTAAACTAAACAGCACCGTAAGGTGTATAGCAATATCTAAAACTATATATAGGAATTCTCACATAAAGTCATTTACATTAGGCAAATCATTTATTTAGTTGCTATTACACATATGCTTTGCCATTCTACGTTAAATTATTGAGGTTACAATTTGTTATTATTGATCGTTGTGGTAACAAATACTTTGAGGGGCTATATTTGAAAGTTAAAAATGTTATAAAGAGCGTGACGCTCACTAAGTAATTGTCAATATTACGAGTATACACTTTGCTCCTTTAATTGAACCTATGACACTTTACCGATATCTTGATAAGTAGCTAACGGGTATCTTACCAATTATTATTGGGAGGTAAGATTTGAGCAATAAACCTATTTTCTTACGTTTGTCAGTTTTTATATGTGACAAACATGTACAGTGACACACAGCTTGTAATTCTGTTTTTGTGTTGCCCTGAACCAGCGTTTGAGATTTTAGTCAAGGGAGTTTAAACTTCGAAAATTAAAGAAGAAAATTATAACAGTTTTTCTGTGAGTCTTCTTACGGCGAGCTTGCTTTAACGTTAGACATGACGCAGTGAAAAAGTGGTAAAAAGTAACCAGAAGTTCCTACGTAGGAGCACGAGATCTATTTTATACTCTCTTGAATTATGCCAAATCACAAATCTAGATATAGGGTGTCAACGAATTTATTAGACAAGTCATAACTTCTAGAGTATTAGGTGTATCAAAATGATATTTGGTATAGGTAAATGGTATAGGGAGAGAAAAGTTTTCGCATATTTTTCACTTTCTGGTCACTCCCGGTTTCAGCGGAAATGGCTCCCGTTTCGAATTTTTAAATAGAACACCCTGTCTATTTTTGCATATTTGGATTTCTGAGACAATTTTGGATCAGCATGTGACATTTTAAAAACTTATCCATGGCACACTTGACAAAAGTAAATAAATTATTATCTAGTATTTTGCTTAGAAATATTTAACTTATGAGCTTATTTTTAATCCAATCGCAAATAAATTAGTATCGTTAGATTCGCCAAAAAATTCTCTTTTCGGAAAGTGCTTGTCAAAAAAGGGTCGCCTTTTGAACAAAAATAGTTAGACAAGAAAACGGTCTTTTGCCAACTTGTCTTGTTCCTATCTATCATACTAATCACTCAAACTTTGCGATTGTAATTTTCTGACATCACCTGAGGTCTTTAGATTAGTTTGCGTCTGATCATGGCCACCTAGATGCTATATTAAAACTGGCTCTAAAAAAATCAAGTAGGCTTAAACACTTTTTAAAATGTCACATTCTGATCCAAAATTGTCTCTGAAATCCAAATATGCAAAAATATATAGGGTGTTCCATTTAAAAATTCGAAATCGGAGCCATTTCCGGTGAAACCGGAAGTGACCGAAAAGTGAAATTTACGCGAAAATTCTGCTCTCCCTATACCATTTACCTGTACCAAATCTCATTTTAATACACATAATACTCTAGAAGATATGACTTGTCTAATAAATTCGTTGACACCCGTAGAATTACAATCAAATTATATCATACATTCAATTGTTACGTCCCTTGGCTGATATTCTGGTCCTAACATAAAATTATTTTACTTTCCCCTGCTAAAATCCATCACAGTTAACAATAATTTTACTTTAAAACTGAGTTACACTATTTGAAAAAGTTATAATACTTGTTGAATTGTTTATCTACATATACTAACCAAATTTATTCTGACAGGCCCTCATCAAATTTACAAATTATATTAATTCTTATGTGGCCGCGTTCGTAACGCTGAATAGTATTTATGTGGCCTATTCTGTCTTTACCTAGTGTATTTAATAAATATTGTGTTCTCAATTTTTGAGTTTATTATCACCGTCCTAACAGTAAAAATAGCACACCAATTAGCAAGATAAAATAGAATGGCAAAATAAATGGCTGGTATTCTACCCTAGGGAAACTTATTGATGTTGACAACTACAGTTTCGTAGACGCCAAATACACTATCTGGATGTTGAAAAAGCTTGCACATAATCAGCAAATCATATCTCAGAGAGAAAACCCAATATTGCGACCGAGGGTAAGATTCCTAACAAAGCAAATAATCCAAACGATAAGCCTCGGAAACTGGAAATGAAAATCCAGAGACGACGTATGTAACGGAAAGAAACAATGATCATGGGGTGTTGGAACATGAGAGGCATTAACACAGAAGTGTAATGAGTGTATTATCACATTGGAAATTACTTGTTTTGGCCGTAAAGTCATAATAATAAGAGTTTAAGCACCGACAGACGACTCAATTGAAAGACGATTTCTTCAGAGTTGGCGATGGTCCTAGAAAACATCTATATACTATAATTAAAGCGTTGCCAAGGTGAAACAATAAGAACGTAAATACACGTCACAAACAAAAAACACTCGTGACGCGTCTGCCAGAAGTAGACAAAAAACTGACGCCACTTAGAAATCATAAATTCAATCTTTTAGGATACATTTTCCTGACCTTTCTGTTACTTTTGCTATTAAAACTAGGGCTTAATTCGAGCCCCAGCAAATTCCACGATGCCTGAGCCCCTCTTTCTCCCTTGGCCTGTAGATGCAATCCGCTAATGTCTTGCAGAATGACTCCTGTAGCTCGACCGCTCCGAAACCGTCTCCGATTCAGTCGTTTCCCCACACCTAAGGCTCCAACTGCTTCCCACGAAGGTCGCTGCCTACCTCTAGCTCACAGGGTCCCAATTACATTACTCGAATCTCGTACACAATCTCCGAAAACCAGGTAACACTCGATGCACAAATTAAACACTTTTTATAAACCTCTGCAGAGGTGCTACGAATTACTGCAACCTATTACAGCGTACCCAAAGGATATATAATTAATTTAAATACACTGAATTGGGAAAGGGGTATTTATTCACGTATTAATAATTGTTTATTGGGGACGACAAAATTAATACCACTTCACAGCTTGGCGTCCTTTTCCCAATTGTTTATCTTCGATCTTACATTGTTATTTCAAATCAAGGCGAATACTCTTTTTAATACTGATTTACAAATTATTATCAAGGCCAATGTTATTTTATATAATTTCCTCGATGAGCATCCATTCAGCACCTTCTTCGTAATTCTACTGACAAGTAACCTCTCCACATTTCCCAACCATTTGAACCTTTGCGCTTTCATCACAGTCTCCACTCAGTCTATTTTCGATATCCTTCTATCTATATTCATTACACCCAGCTCACATGCATACGTTACGGTTTGTCCAATTACTGTTTTGTATACTATCATTTTAGCACACTGCGACACTGCCTTAGATCTTAACACATCTAGCATTGACTTATTTTGTTTTTCTTATCACTGTTTACAGTAATTTGAAGTTTTGAATAAACTGCACTTTCTACTCCTTCAGAAACCGTTTCTGTTATCTTCTGTGTTATTTTTTGCTCTCGTTCTAGTAGGGGTTCTTCCGTGTGTCCCATCATCACGTATTTTGTCTTGCCACAATTGATCTCATCCCTTTTTCTTCTAAAACTTGGATCCTTTTTTGTAGTTAAAACGGATCAGAGATCTAGAGTGAGCAGCAAGGAAAAAAATACTAGAGATCAATTGTGACAAGACAACATATATAATAATGGGACACACAGAAGAACCTCTACTCTTTTGTAGTTGATGAAGCACTGATGATTATTATTAAAGAGCGTATCCGTTATGTTGGTCTTACTTTCTCATATTATGTTCTATTTATTGAATCGTGTGCCTGCAACTCTAAAACCCACCTGATATTCTCATAGGATAATCTTTTTTTGTCTACTTATTTGTTCTCGTATCAATGTGCCAATGCTTTGCATACTGTTTCTAGAAGTTCAACTCCTCTGTAATTTTTGTATTGTATGTCTACCTTTTTATAAATTAGGATTATTGCTCGTGACCATTTCTCTGGTAGACTCTCTTTTTTTTAGAAATGAATTTCCACCGTACTTGATTTTCTCTACTGTTACTACATTATTTTCGCCAGGAGTATTGTGATTTTTCAAAGGATGACAATTCTTCTTTTGTTTCCGGTTCTTCACTTTTGTCGTGGCCTGTTTTTTCTTCTTCATGGTTCTGTCCTTCTCGCTCTCTTGTCACTATTTGTTTCTTATGTCCTAATAAAGTCTATTTCCGTATCATTCCTACATATATACCACCGTACATAAGTCAAACAAGTACAGACACTCATGCCAAATGTTGAAACCTATTTACAGTGCCTGGTACAGTAACTTACGGGGTATTTCTAAGCTTGACTACCAGATAGCAGAACAAAGTTCTACCAATCAGAGCCAGCATATATAGGAGAGTACCGCCACGTCCGCCATGTTTATTCCTCTGTCATATGTGTCACTTTGAGGTTTGTAACACAATTCCGTAAACGTGACATTTGTTGGCAAACCGAAATTTTACTTAAAATTGGTAAGACTGTAAGTCTATGTTAAATTCGAGGTTAGCAGGTTAAGTTTTATTTGTTATTTAACACAGACTGACGCAAAACATAACCTGCTAACCACGAATTTGACATAGACTTACAGTCTTGCCAATTTCAAGTAAAATTTTAGACATCACTCAATCAGTTATTGCTGATCACCCTGTAATATGAGAATAAACATGGCGGCGATGGCGGCATTATCACGGATCAAAGAATGGCGGTACTCTCGTATATACACTGGCTCTGCTACCAATCAGAGCGAGTTACTGTCTCTGCTACCAATCATGATGTGGTATAGTCGTGGCGACATCTGTTGGTAATATCGGCATTTTGACATCAAAGGAACCGACGCTGAGTATTTCTACCTGTTTTATTTATGTACGCTGTATATACTGTCCTGGATCTTGTTTCGTTTTTTTGCCTTCCTCCTGTCTATAGAAATTTCTTATTTTTTTGCTTTATACTTTTTTCCAATTCTTTTATTTTTTCTTTGTCTTCTTTTGCCATCCCTTAATATCTTTTTCATCTTCCTCCTGTGTTCTCGATATATTCTTGTATTTTCCTCTGTCGTTCTTATCATGTTTGCTCTTTTGCTTTATGCCTTTTCTCAATTGCATCTTAACAATTCTAATTAAACTATTTTTCCTTTACGTTTCCTTCTTTTATCTTTTATTGGATTCAGTTTTTCTTCTATAATGCTTTTCTTCTTATATTCTATAAAACTGTATACATATATCTGGTTTTCATCTCTGGAATTTACAAGTCTATTACATTGTACTTTTTTCCGTTTCCTTTGAAAGTCTTCTTTGTCCACACGAAAGTATGTTTAAAATGTGCCTTAACCACAAAATAGTCAGAATCGGCATCTGCCCCTATATAGCTTCGAACTTCCGTGATATATTGAGCATGCTATTTTTCGATCACTATGTGATCTACCTGATTTACTGTGTTATTATTTGCGGACTTACATGTTCCATATGTCTTGCATTTGATACGTTGTTCCTTCTTATTACCATCTTGTTTTTAGCTAAATAATCAATTAATTTGTTGCCCTTATCATTGCTGACTTCAAGTTTGCTATATTTTCCTCAGTTCCTATTGGTATTTTGCTAAATACGTTCAACTTCTTCATAAAATGCATCCTTTACATCATATTCCTGTACGCTTGTGTGCTTATATGTACATATCAATACACGAATAGCTAGTACCAATGGGCGATCTAAACTGACGAGTTGGAAAACGGGTAAAAGATATCATAGTCGGGCAAAAATCAACCTTGAAACTAAACGATGTGCGAGTACAGAGGAGATAACTATATTATGTGATCTAAACCAATGTCATAGATTACAACTCATTTGTGGAAAACCTTGCTCACGGCTTGAAGAAATGGGCGTGTTTGAAATCGAAATTTCTCCGAAATAATCTATCTTACTTCCCTGAAAATGAGTACTGCATTTTGCTTTACAAGAAATCAAAAACGATGCAATCTAATATGGTTATATTCAACACAAAAAGATACATACAATTCTCAGCTGGAAATCTGCATAAAATTACCCTTAAACTACCTGAAAAGCGTGATATCACGGCATACATACAGACTATAAGGCCACCACAAATAGCTGTTAGCAGGCCCAGACGGGGATGCGTTCGAAATTTAGGTGCGTTATTACACAGTGATTGAAATACACTTACATTTGAATGCAGTAGAAATTGACTGTGCGAGACAAAAAACAAGACATCTGAGCTCCAGCTCGAACATGATTTCTGGTGGCCGCTGAGCGAATAGAACTGGACGGAGAAGAAATGAGTTAACGGCGGTCGATTTTGGGCGATCCTCCAGGCTCGCCGATGCGAGAATGGAGTCGACATGAAACAATGACGGACGGGACTTTATATAGTGCTTTCTGAATCCGATACGAAGTGGAAAATTAAATTCTACGATACATCAATGGAACGTGAGCAGAACAAGCTATTGTTATTTGGCTAATGGCACAACATACATAATACAAACAGTATATACAGGTGGTATAACTTGTAAAAGAAAAAAAAAACACCTATAAACGTATGTAAACATTAAATTAAGTCAAATTGGCATACAAATGCAGTTTCACAGCTCCAGATCTAGCTTATACCAGGAAGAAGCTGTAGTTTGTCATTAGGGTCGTAAAGTGCTTCCAACAAGCCAAATCATATTAAGATGAGTTTTTCGTACTATAGTATGAATCAGAAGTGCTGACAATAAATAAGCGATGGCAGTAGGTTAACACGATTAGACGGGATACTTAATGAAGAAACAGAAACATCGATAAATCTTTAATAGAAACAATAGAACAGAGACAACTGCTGTGATATGGCCATACGAAAAAAATGGAACAACAACGATGGCCAAAGAAGGTATATGAGACGACATGTGGACAACAGCTGAGAGAACACGAAGGAGAAGACCTAGAACGACATGGAAAGAGATCTATAGACCATCAAATCAAATTTGATTTAGGGTAAACTTGACTCACAATGATACTTTTTGGGCACCCATCAAGAGTAAACACAGTTTACAGTTGTTAACTCCCAAATCGACTTTACTGGGTGCGATCACTCAAAGCTTAAAGCTAGCTGCTCCTTACTGCTCTAAAGTTCTAACATTATTGATGGTATTAATACAAAAATTTCCGTATACCGTGTGAATAATGTAAGACTATACATTGGCAACTTCATTTTAGCATTAATCAATTTAACCAAGTTAGTAACAATTGATGGTTTTGAAATTACAATGAAATAATCCAGTTTCAATTAGTTTCTATAGTCAATGTTTTGTTATTTTGTTTACAAACACCATGGCAACATTAAGTAAGCCCCATGTCTAATTTTGCATAATTCAGCCATGTATAGTATTACATTATTCTTACTGTATGTATCGTATGCCATTACTCTTTTATTTCTGACTCCTTTGGCTTAATTCTGTTAAAGCCAAAAATACCAAGGGTTTGAGAGGTGTTTTAAAATTCCATTTTAATTATTTTTAGCTCTAAAATCGCTCCCATTTACATAAAGCAGGCTAATAAAATAGACCTAACAATCATTGCACAATCTGTATCAAGAAATTAATGTTCGTTTAGTTTTCCCCGAATTTAACACAAATACATTGAGTAAAGACGTTGCTGTATTTTTACGTATTTTGGGCTTATTACTCATTTATAAAGCATTTCATTGAATACTTGCTTTAATATCCTTGGGAGTTCCAAATACGCGACAGAGCTAGTTGTTCAGAAGAATTATTGTTTTGTATTATTATTACTCACACTAAAACACAGTAGTCAAATGAATACAAATATTTATATTAACAGGAAGGTAAGGTGTTCGAAATGTCCGTCAGTTGTTTGGGCTTTACCGCACCTTAACTTTGGACCGTATTACTTTTACTAACACAACATATACGCTAAGCCAACTATGCACAAATATTCAACATCCCTAAAGGTAAAGACACGAAAGGAAATGTTTTCAAAAATTACGTAATTCACATTCTGAACTCGTTTAATTATTTGTCTTTGGATCTTGAAAGTAGTCAAAATAAATATTGCAGAATGGCGCAGGTGCCTGCATCATGAAACGTTTGCTTTCACGCGTAATTGTTCTATTTAAAAAAACCCTACGAGTTGAAAAATCCGCCTCCACAATCTTAGTTAAACCTCCCTTTATATAAAACGTGACTTCAGGTGAAAACTTGCTCCGACAGCCATTAGCGTGTACCAAAAGTGAGCTTTTCAGATACATTTATGTCAATGGATACATTTAATGATCAGAAAATATATCTATTAATGCGAACATGTCCACGTCTGATTAAAATATACAAACAAATGTGAGTTAGTGATCTGCTTAGATAACACCTACCTTATTTCGCACTATGCTGGTGTGATTAAAACGAAACCACTTTAGTCACTAAACACTCCTGTACCTACTCATAAAACACTAACCTTTAAAATGACCTTCATGTAATACATTCTTAGTGGTAGAATCCAAATCAAGCGTCGCGCCATCTCTCAGTGATCGGTCTAATTTTGAAAATAGCGGGTGTTTTAAAATAACGTGTTGATTATTTACGTAAATCGATAATGATAGATCTGTTTTGCTAAAATATCTGAACGAGTAATATACAGGGTGTTCTATGACGAAGCTGACAATCTCGTAAGATGGGTTCTGAAACCTGACCTAATTCGATTATTATACAAGATGTCTGAAAACAGCCAAATGGCCAAGGTATCAACTTAGCCTGCAAATGCAGAAAGAGAAAGAAATCATGTTTATAATCTAACACCAAACTGTCCTATAGCGTATATGAACTTTTTGCTTAAAATGACATTTAGAACACATCGGTTTTCTTGTCCTGTACAATTCACTTTACTTCTATAAATGTCTGAAATAGAGCAGCAGTTATCCAGATATCGGTCATCCAAATAATCAGCTACCTGGACTCTCTTTGTGGTTACTACTAAAGTTATTATTCTGGTTATTGTCTGTACTGTGTAAATTGTAGTAAAACAATGTCAATTGGTTGTGTTCTAATACAGAGTTTCAGGTTTTTAAAACAACCTTCTGAAAGGTACGTAAGTATATACTACATACATGCATAGACCTTTAAAATGCCTCTACTGTATATTTACCAGCTAAGATCGATTGCCCTGATAGGTTACTTCGGCAAATATGGGGGCTAAACATCGAAACGGTATGCCTAACTTTCTTTTGTACTTCATGCGTAGGATTCTAATGTGTTGCATTTAATTGTAGCTCTCTCTTCTCGTACGGCTAAATTCCGCAGCTCTTTGGAATTGCGAACGCAGCCCCTTGTTGTGCTTTTGGAAGTTCGTCCCGCCTAGTTCTTGCGACCGTGAGAGCTCCATTCCTGCAACAGGTTGGTAGTAACATTTAAAGCAGCAGCGTAGAAATCATACCTCTGTCGTAGGAACGCGGAGCAATATCGCTGCCCGATATTAGAATAATCACCTAGCTTCTTCGAGGCTTACCGAGAGGTTTTCCTGTACGCCTGCCTGTGAGCTAGCAGAGGTCTGTTTAAATTAGTCTTTTACTCTGCCTGCGTTAGAATTGGTCTGGCATAACCTGTAGTGACGGAATTCGCTTTTGAATATGTTTGCGTGTCGTGCTAGTTTATATTTATTTGCCAAACATTAGATGAATTTCCCAACGACATGAATGTAGCATAAACATGGTACTTACCTAGTAGAGTATAATTTTACCAATTATTTAAGATACTTGTTGATAAATTTATTCTGGAACCTAGCTGTTTACATACCACACGGCTTGCTGAATTTTGTCACAAACGTCACTCTATACGGCCTGGGCATATTTTTAAATTCATTGTTGGTTTCATTTCTGAGAAAATGCCAATTTTGGCCGTTTTGGAGCCACATACCCACGATGACATTTAAATGACAGCGGCTGTCATGGAAAATACGTGTTTTAAAAATGATTCTTCAAATGCAGTACCAGTAGAATAAGGACCTATTGTTTTGAATTTAATGTAAATATGAATGGTGTAATCTATTTACAGTGCCGTGTACGTATATCTTAGAGAGTTATAGTTTTAAAATTTTTCTTTAGAGCGAATTCGTAGTGGAAGTCAAAGTAATATTTTCAGGCCGGTATTTTTTGGATAGATCACACATTCTCTCTAAAATAGAATGTGATATGCAGATAATCGTATTATTCTTATACATTTGGAAGATGTTACTAAGTGCTAATAGTAGTGAAGTATTTTGTTCTGTATGCTATTGTAAGGTTGTAGTTTATGTGTAATTAACTGTTGCAAGATTTTTAAAACTAAAATGTAATAGTATATTATTATATGAGCGATTATGACAGCCATTATTCACGAAGATGACATTTGCGCCACAAGCCGAAGGCGCGTGGCGCAAGTCATCTGAGTGAATAATGGCCATAATCGCGAATATAATACGATATTTTATCTACTACTATGCAATTGGAGCCTTGTGTTCATATTTCAGAATTATGACATTTGTGACAGCTGTTAACTTCAAAAGTCATTTAATAATAAGAATGAATTTTGTGATTGGCTACAACCTATTGAATAATGAAAATAGAATTTTCTGATTGGTTGCAATTTGCAAACTATTGAATAATGAAAATAGAATTTTATGATTGGCTGCAAACCGTGAATTATGAATCATAATTCATGGCCATTGTGCAGTAGGAGTAGATAAAATGTATTTGTTTTATTGGACACCTATCTGTAAATGTAGTAATTAAAAATGTATCAAAAAAGTGCAGGCACTGCAGTGTGCTTAATAGTCTTGGCCCAGAAGTTACTCGCAAACAACTTTCTTCAAAATACAGACTACACATAATTTATTTCTTGTGGTTTTCGCTGTTCATCTGTATTTAAATAAAAATAGAAAATAGAAATTTTTAGCACGTACGTGGTTTGAAGGATCAGTACCATAATTTAAATTTAATTTTCAAACCATTTCCTTCGTAAAACTTGACTTGAGGGAAATTCATGACGAGATCTTCTCCAATTTGTATATTTGCAGGTTGCAATACAACACATTTTATACGTACAATATGCAGAACCGCTTTCCATTTTAAACAACACCAAAACCAAAACAATAAAAACTAATAACTTAATCAACACATTAAAATGTGAACGTAACTAAGAAAATACACAAAAAAAATTCAGAAAATTGATAAACATTTGCATCGTAGTCAATTGGTAACTGATGTTACATTGCAAATTTGAAATTTCCGCTCGTGTGTATGCAGCGCTCTGCGGAGAATCGCAAAAGTTCACATATGCCCAGGCCGTATAAAGTGACGTTTATCACAAAATTTAGCAGGCCGTGACATACCATATGGCAAAGTAACTTGTGGTAGTGGATGTGTCTCCCGTGCCATCCAAGACATTATTATTTGTAATTATGTATCTTGTGATGTTGCATGACAGTCAGTGTGTAGTTTCAGAATTTCAGTAAACATTCGTTCATTCACGCTTTAATTATTTAATTCATGTGTAAATATTTTGGTGAAATTATTACACCTTATAAGCTACGGTGATATGTGCCATGTGTGTGTACTTTGTTTTGTATATTTATATATGTACTACCTATTGCCGATATTATACTGCCTTTACATCTTTACCTGCGTATCTGATTTGTACCTTTGCCGTTACTTTTAATTTTCAGGTTTGGTTAGTAGCGCCTCCTTTAGTGTACCTTTTGATTAGCAAAGTGCTGGGTTACTTGCTACTTGGTGCCCATAATTTCCTTTCAGCTGACGATTTGAGTCTTTTGTTTTACCCACGACCAGCTCCGGCTGAGAAGTCGGTTGCCTTTGCTTGTTCCTATTTACAGTCAGAGTGACGGTAACAAGCATTTGTTCTCAGAATAGAAAAGTCAATTTCTTTCTCATGCTTCATTGTTCTTGATTTTTCTGAGAAGAAGAGTACTTGGTAAATACAGCGACGATCGGAATACATTCTTCCACTTTTTGTGAAATCACATGAATTGTTTTGTTCAAAACCGTTTCTTGCAATAATGCCTCTCATCAGATCATTAAATTCCCATTAGGCTTCAATTTCGAGATTTCTTGAGATCTCTTCACTTTTCAGGGTCCCTACATCTACGTCTGCCTGTCGGCGGTATAACTCAAAAACTATTTGTTGGAGAAAAACAATATTTTGCATGCACATTATATATCTACCTGGCACAAAACCGAGAAAATTTCAGACAAATATATACAGGGTGAGTACCTTAAAAAATAAAATTTTGTTTATTTTTGCTTTAACTTAAAAATACCTGGTGACCATAAATGATTGTGATTTCTTTTCTTAGGTTGGCGCTGTTAATGTTGGTTACCCTGCGGTCAATTTTAATTCTATGTCAAATTCGAGATTAGCAGGTTAGGTTTTCCGTAAGTTTTGACACAAACTGACACAAAACCTAACCTGGTAACCTCGAATTTGACATAGACTTAAAATTGACCGCAGGGTAACCAACATTAACAGTATCAACTTAAGAAAAAAAATCACAACCATTTATGGTCACCCGGTAGATACAAGTAATAATTGTACATAGCGCAGGTTTTATTCTTGCCAAAAATGGGACCCAACAGATACAGGATAAATGCTGTATGAGACAAAAAGAAACAACGAATAAGTGCGTTATGTTAAATATAGCTGCATCAAAGGAATTCGAAGCGTCCTGGTAGCTCACAAAGAGAATGCCCGCTTTATTGGTGAACTACCACCGAACTATGAAACGAATGCGCTGGCTCCTTCGCAGGCTCTGAATTTCAAGTCCCATCACCGGTAATATTTTAATTTTTGCTTTAACTGAGATACAGATCAAAGTAACAATTTTGCACATAGTTTAGACTTACCCTTGACGAAAATTGAACCCAACAGATACAGCGTAAATGCTGTAAAGCAAAAAAAGGTGTCAACGAAAAACGGGCAGCCGGGACGCATGGACTCAAGAAGTGCTCTGTAGTGCATGTAGGAATAGCCCATTCCCTTGCACTATCTCACAAAATGTTGAAATCGCATACGCAGCTGCCTGCTCTCCGAATTCGACCACTGGTAATGCTTTTTATATAAAAATCTATGTAATTTATTAGAAACGTGAAGATATTTTTACCCTCTGCTTAATTTGATTTTGAAAATTATTTAGTGTCACAATATCCACTTACAAGGGAAGTTCTTGGTAAAGCCCTTTACCGATTTTTAAATTTGGATTTCTGTCTATAGTACTCAGCACTGCTCAGTATCTTCCTTCCGTCACTCATTTCATTAGGTACTCAATATGTTGTTTTCAATCTTAAAATAGATAAAAAAATGAAAATAAGCGGTCCAATCAAGCTTCAATGAAAATGAAGCTTGTTTTATGGTGGCCTACTGGATAATTGCTCTATAGTGCGCTCCACATTAAAATCGCTGTATCTCAGTAACCATTGAACATGTTCATATGAACTTTTTTGCTCAAAATGAATGATACTATAACAAACTAGAAGATGTACCTACCATAATCTCTAAAACTTCTTTGTGGCGTACTATAACTCATTTCTTATTTGGGTATTTCGCCACTCGTTATCAACGATTAACAATTAAAATAGAGCAAGAAACTTAGCTTTTTCACAGAGATTGAAAAAACGACCAACCTCCAATGAAACACCCTGTATAACATTTATCGATAATACTACACCTCTCCGCTCTTTTTAATAATTTATGCAATTCATTCAATTTTACAGGTAATTCTGATTGCGATATGTATTTTTGCTTATTGCTTCTGAAACTTTGCACTGCTGCAGATTTTCGTCGCAATAAGTAATCGTTCATATGCCTGTCAGAATTACCGGTAAAAATAAGTGAATATGGTGTATTACTGTTGATTATTTTTTCGTACCAATATCAACCAATCAGATGGCTGGATTTAGTTAATTTTATCTTGTATAATTTCGATAATACAAAATCGCTTATACCAGAGTAACTTCACTAGGAAACACAATAAACAGCTTTGGTAAACTTATATGTCGCTTCTGTAACATAAATGATGTGCACTGAACGAGCTCTGGATGGAAACTGTTTATTACATACGTTTGGTTTACAAAGCTTGTGTATGTACAATGGGTTGCCTATCTCACATCCTATTTCTTAAGCTAATTTCAAACGTTACAATATTTAAATGAACTACTAACTTAAGTTTTACTTTAGCTACATAAATTTTTTATTTACACAAATTCATTTTACAAAGTTACAACTAAAACTAAACATAATCATTTAACAAAGCAGGCCTTACAACAATTCTGCCTGAACGTGTAATGTTTCTGTTATCAGGCACATCTTCCTTTAAACTCGTAGAGGGTCTTTGATTATTATACTCTACTTCACTTTCGACCTCAATGTGCTTGTAATCTTTTACATTTTGATTTGCAGTCTGTCCACATAATGTAGAACTACTTTGAGATGGTTCAACTTTACAACTTTTATTCATCGGTTTAACAAATTTTCTATTACGAATTATGGTTGAGCCATCTTCCCGTAGTATTTTGTACGATCTGATACCTACTTTCTCCAGAATTTTCCCTTTTTCCCACAACCCTTTAGGAAGTACCTGTACCATTACATGAGAATTTTCTTCTAGATTTCTAAGTACCTTTACTCCCCTTTTGTCAAAATATTTTTTTTGGTGTAGTTGTGAGTTATCTAGGAACTTATCAAATTTTCCTTTGTTAATTAATTTAGGTTCGAACTGTTGATTTGTTTGCGGTAATATAGATCGCAAATTACGGTTCATCAAAATATTTGCTGGTGAATGGTAACCATCTAAAGGAGTATTACGCAAATCCAGTAATGCCAGATATGGATCCTTTTTTTCTGTTAAAAATTTTTTTAGAGTATTTTTTACTGTCTGAATGGCTCTTTCCACTTGTCCATTTGATTGTGGATATTTTGGTGATGACGTTACGAGTTCAAATTCCCATAGTTTTGCAAATTTTTTATATTCAAAACTTGAAAATTCGGGCCCGTTGTCAGTACATACAAATCTAGGTATTCCATAACGAGCAAAAACGGATTTCGTTTTTGATATGACATTACAGCTTGACAAGTCTTTACTTAAATTAATGACTTCTACATACTTTGAGTAATATTCAGTGATCAATAAATAAGCTTCGTTATAAAGGTGAAAAATGTCACAAGCTACTTTATAGAACGGTAGTTTCTCAATTTCATGAGGAATCATGGGTTCCGCCTTTTGCGAATTTTGAAAACTTTGGCAAATGTGACATGACAAAATCATATCCTGTACTCTCTTTGTCATTCCTGGCCAAAAAAATGACAAGTTTGCTTTGGAAACTGTTTTATTGATGCCCAAGTGGCCATAATGCAGTTTTTCCAAAATTTCTTTTCTACAACTTTGAGGCACAACCAATTTTTGATTTTTGGAAACAAGGTCATTCACTATCGTTAGTTCGTGTTTGTATTTATAATAGAATTTAATACTTTCAGAAAGATCTTTCATTTTATTTGGCCAACCATTTACTATGTGCTGTTTTACTTTCATCAAATCTTTGTCCCTATTAGTCTCCTCTTGAAAATAACTTTGTTTTTCTTCCGATATGTTTAAATTCAACGAGACTAAACAAATTTGAGTTTCTAGCTCTAAATCTATGTTTTCATCAAACACTTCGTCCTTAATAAAAGCCCTTGAAAGTGTGTCTGCTAATACTAATTGTTTCCCCGGCTTATATATCAATGTAAAATCATATTTCCGCAACTGAATTAACATTTTTTGTAATCTAGGAGGGCAGACATTTAATGGTTTTTTGATAATTTGTATCAGAGGTTTGTGGTCTGTCTCTACCGTAAAATGTTTGCCAAACAGATACTGCTTAAATTTTTCTACCCCAAACCAGATTGCTAACAGCTCTTTCTCGATTTGAGCATATCGGGTCTGAGCCTCTGTAAATGCACGCGACGCATGTGCACATGGTCTCTCTTCTTGTAAGAGAACTGCCCCCATGCCACTTTTTGAAGCATCTACTGAAACTGTAGTGGGTTTTTTAACATCGAAAAATTGTAAACATGGACTTTTACTTATATCATTTTTTAAACTAGCAAAAGCTTCATCGTGTTTTTTCTCCCAGCTAAAAACTACATCTTTTTTAAGCAAGTTTCTCAATGATGCTGTTTTTTCTGACAGGTTATTTACAAATCTACTGATATATGTAACAAGCCCTAAAAATCTTTGAACGTCTTCCACACTTTGTGGTGTTTGCATTTTTTTAATTGCTTCAGTCTTTGAATCATCTGCTTCTAACCCATTTTTTGATATCTTATGCCCCATGTACTGCACTTGACTAGCAAGAAATTTACACTTTTCTCTGTTAAATCTCAGATTAAATTTTTCAGCTAATTTAAACACGTTTTGTAAACGAACATTATGTTCTGCTATGGTTCTTCCCGAGATAATAATATCGTCAATATAAACGCTAACTCCCTCTAGGTTGCCAAATATTTCATTCATTCTTTCCTGAAATACCTCTGGCGCACTAACTAACCCATAAGGAAGCCTTAAGAAACGATATCTACAGAAAGTGCACAATCTAGAGCTTTTTTTATCTAATTTGATTTGTAGGAACCCCTGAGTCGCATCCAATGTGCTAAAATACTGTGCCCCAGCCAACTTGATTGTTAACTCCTCTAAAGTGGGAATTTGAAAATAATGTCTTTTAATAGACTCGTTAAGGTCAGCCGGATCCAAACAAATTCGAAGCTGTCCGGTTGCCTTCCTAATTATAACAATGGGGTTTACCCAATCTGCGCTTTCATCCGATCTTTCTATAATTTGTTGTTTTGCTAATTGATCCAACGTTTCCTTAAGCTGATCCCTAATTAAAAAAGGTATTTTTCTTACTGGGTGCACCACCGGGTCTGCACCTTTTTTTAAGTTTATGCGATACGGCTTTTCCAAACATCCTATTCCCTCAAAAATAAAATCATTATCTTTTAATAACTGGCTAATTTCTTTTTGTTCCTTTATAGTATTTTTTACTATTTTACTTGCTGGCTGGTTATTGTTTATTGCCTCAGTCTTTTTAATTAAACCTAGTTCTACACATGCTTTGAGCCCTACTAGAGGGGTATTAGTTAGATCGACCACATAAAATAAAAGATCCTTTTTCGTTTCTTTATATATGCACTGTAAAATGCATTGACCAATTACCGGTAATGAATCCTTAGTATAAGAACATAATTTCATGTCGGTTTTATTAATTTGGTTTACCTCAAAATTTATCGAGTTTAATACACTTACAGGTATAATGTTTGCCATTGCCCCAGTGTCCAGTTTAAAACTAATGGAGTGGTTGTTCACCTCCAGGTTTGCGAACCATGATTCCTCCGTGAGTGCATCGACTGTACCTTCAATTGTACCTATATACAGAAAATCATTAGCAACATTGTTTGTAATATTATTGTTATCACAAATTTCATGCACGTTTTTTGTATTAGATTTACTTCGGCATGCAGAAGCAAAATGATTCACTTTCCCACATTTACCGCACTTTTTACCGTAAGCTGGGCACTTTCCGAAATCATGCACATATGCACACTTGTGGCAGCGCTTTGCTTGTGTACTACCTTCTCCTTGGTGACCTCTGCTGCTGGAAGTAGCATGTCCACTTGCTTGAACAGGCTTTCGTTGCTGTTGTCCTCTGGCGAAGCTGTTTCTCGACTTCCGCACTTGGTCCACGTTGGCACCTTTTTCACCTGTTATTTGACGATTGCGGTCTCTAGCATTCTCCAGGTTTAAACACGTTTTTACGGCTTCGTCCAGCGTGTCCTTATCGTCCGGTAGTAGAAGGAGTTTCTCTCTTATAACCTCAGATTTCAACCCGCAGGTCAATATATCTTTAACCAAACTTTCACGTAGAGTTCCAAAGTCACAAGATAGTGATAGATTTTTTATTTCAGTTATATACTGTTCTATCGACTGACCTTCTTTTTGTTTGCAAGTTAAAAATTTGTGCCTTTCGAAGGCTAAATTTCGCTTTGGGTTGAAATGGTTTTCAAACTTTTCTAACAGCTTTTCTAGTTTGTCTTTTTCCTCTACGGTAAATGTAAATGTGTTAAAAATTCTCATACCTTCTTCCCCAATCAATGTAAGAAGTTGAGCGCATTTGGTAATTTCTTCCTTCTTGCAAATTTCCGTTGCGTTCAGGTATGTTGTAAACCTTTGTTTCCAGAACTTCCAGTTTTCTGCCAGGTTTCCCGTCATAATCATTGGTGGTATACCACGAAAATCCATCTTATTATGTTCGATTGTATATCTTCAGTGGACTTTAATTAATATTCTTGATCAAATCGCTCTTATAACGAATTTAAGTTGCACGTGAGTTCCCTTCGGAATTTTCTAGTCCGCCATGTTCTTCCACGACTGCGCCATGTAACATAAATGACGTGCACTGGACGAGCTCTGGATGGAAACTGTTTATTTTCCTTTCTTGTCTGTGCTGTTTATTACATACGTTTGGTTTACAAAGCTTGTGTATGTACAATGTGTTGCCTATCTCACAGCTTCCATGAAGACGACTTTCAAGTAGGCCGATAGAAACAAATAGACTTATTAATATAGTATATTACATACTGAGGTGGAAAGTGTTTCAGGAAAAACCTTTCCCGGCTAGCTGGAAATTAAAGTAAACAAGGACTCGTTTTCCTTCTATTTTGAAGGTTAGAAACGTAACTATTATTAACAGATCGTGAGTAAAAAAATGTTCTTGTTCCTATTTTTGAAATTTACTCAAAAAATAATGAAATCCACTACATTGCATACTCCAAACAGGTTATACGTCTCAAACTTCCTGCACAATAACAAATTGTGTTAGTTTGATACGGTCAAATTATTTAAACTGACATTCTTTTATTATTGTGCTACAAGTTATCGACATATAACCCGATAATAAGTACTTACAGTATTACAACTGATACCCTGCTTGTCCAAGCCTAGGTTGTTATATAACTTAGATCCAATCTTAAAAATTTGGTTCAACTTTAGTATAAGGTCGCCTAATGCACATGTTTGCCAGTCAAGTGAGTGAACCTTCAGATTGGTTGATGCTGACGCTGTGCTTTATTTAAATCGTCGTTTGCGTTGATTGTTTATAACAAGTCTGTTCAATGCCCTAAAAAGTTTGCTTCCTGACAACCGAAGCTTTATAACAGATGTCACCAAGTGTTACGGTATTAATTCATCAGATCGACATAGGTCGTATTGATTGTTCAAAAACGGGTACAAACTACAGGGTTCGCCGGCTTTACTAAAAAGAACACAGATCTTAATGTGCTGGAGTAGATTTTGTTGCTCCGGTTACTCGCACTTAACCCAGTCGGGAAGGCGTGGTTCGAAAGCTCAAAGAAAAACTGGCGGCTCTTACCCTGATGGATTGCTTAACAGAAAGAGAAATGCCTGAGCGCCACTTGGTTCTGATTAGGGGTGGCTGACGTGTCTAGAACCAAGAACAATACACGGAGCCTATGTGGAAGTCCTCCAAGTACGTTGTTGAACGCCTCCGCCTGTTGTTCACCAAGCCTCCTCCGAGTCGCCGGGTGACCTTGTCGTTAAATCACTTACCTTCAAGGCCACCGTCACTAAAGAACAACAAAAGAACACTGACTGGCCCAAATCTCGGGGCTCGCTTAATCAAAAGAGCATGCTTTAACTTCACAAAATTAATTACACTTGGCCTTTGCCACACTGGATTAGTGAATGACCCAGAAGGAGTTTCAAAATTCATAAAAAGAATGAACTGACTTTAACAAGTTTATTATTTGAAGGAATAAATGACAGTTTACAAAAATCGTTACATTAAAACAAACACCCGGAGGTGAGTTTAAATTTAGTATCCTACGTGAATATGAAAGGGGACCCCCACAAAACCAAAATATATCTTAAGGGCTAGTTACAAAGACACAAAAAACACAGTATGATCCAAAACAAATGCCATAAAATGGACGCCAGGAGTAAAGCCCCTGGTAAACATTAACTGAAACAGATCATAGGTCCTAGCGGACGTACGCAACGTTTATAAGCACTGACGCACAATAAAATATAAAATCGCACATTAAGTTAGGCACCAGAGTTACCTAATTGGTACAATGCAGGGCGCCTACCTGATAGTTGCAGCATGCAGTCTTAAGTGCAGATGTAGTTGTCCTCGTGGAGGCCTGGTAAAACGTGCCAGAGGTGTAGCGAATTCTCCAGAGGAGGCAACAAGTGGAGCAGAAACTCGAGGGAATTGAAGATAGTCGGCAGCAGACATCAATCAACGAAGTAACAGCAAACAACACTATATCGCGCGGGGGCCCTTCCTTTAATTTAAACCCGACGTTGACACAGATATGCATTACGCAATGGTTTTTTCCCAACTTAACAGGGAAAAAAATTAGTTGAGGCTCATCAGATATCGTTTCTCTAATCGAATCGGCAAAAAGTGCCAAAAGTCTCCCCGGAGACCAAACTGTATGAAACGAAAATCGGCCAATTTAACAACGTCCGAGTTAAATACACTTCCTCTGCCCACCGCGCATTTTCAAAGACACCCAAGAACTAATGTTCACTTTGAAGATTCGGGATTAACTGCACTCGCCATCAACGTGCCCCAGGGCACTCGAAAGTCTGCACAACAGTCAAAAAGGATTCACAACTTAATCACCACAAGTTAGCCAAAAGCTCAACAAAAACAACGCAGCCAAAAGTTCATTAATGCGTTAACAAAAGCTCCCCAACTGCAGCGTTAACGCCACAGTCGGGGGCGCGAAACTTCACATACGTCTTGCTCACTCAAATGCTGGGTACAGATTCTTCTTTCAAATCGAATTCCGCGCGAAGAAGTACAATGGAAGAAAACTTCGAACTCCAAAACCATAATTTCTATATGTGCGGTTAACTAAGGGCTTATCAAACTTTATTTCCAATGGTCCCAAAGCTGGACGTAAAATGCGTGGGCTGAAGCACAACAAAGAAGGCTTTAACGGATGATGCAATTGCTGAATTGGCAAGAACCAGGAGAAGGCCCCAGTTTACAATGAACATTCCACAGTCCTCGAATATCCTACTGATAACGACGCGTTCTACGAATATATATTGAAGCTATGACGGCCGGAAAACAGGATAGATTTCTGAAACAACATTTAAACACTATGCGGCAACCAGAGATTTATCGAACCTTATTTTCAAAGGCTAATTATCGAGCAGTAGTCAGGTTAAACAAAGAACGTTCTAGAAGAGTTTGTTAATGCTACAGCGATTCTCAAAGGGTCGAATTACCAAAGTACAGTTTGCAAGAACTGCAGGCGTCAATTTCTTGACAGAAAACACTAAGCTCCAAGGCCTGAATTTCGTTACTGCTTAACATAAAAAATTTGATTTATTTAGGCGTTCAACGCTTGATTGTCGAAACAAATACGCACTTTGTGCACTGAACGAACAATGCTTGCTAAGACGAATTTGAATGTAACTGTACAGGGCCGTAATCAGTAAGAATTCGGGCGACAAATAAACGTAATTTTGAGCAAAACGAAAGAGGTCGAAAATGATCTAACACAAGATCGCGTATTACAGGAAACTGTAAATAGTTACCAGCACTTCAAAAATACTGAATTCAATCAAACCACTGCCTCCTACACTTACAAACCATGCTGTTAGACTTGGCAACATTGCATCTCTGGTAGTTGGTGGTCCTAAATTACAATACTCCCATTTGAAATAATTTTGCTTTAAAGAGCACAGTTTTACTCATTACTCTTTATCAAATTTTACTCTGTAATTAACTAACGATAGCTTCTGTAATGGTGACATTTATTTACATAGTCAAGTAATACAAACATGTAACAGTATATTTATAAAAATAAAACAACCTAACCTATGTAACATATGTATAAAAGAACATTTCTGTAATTATTTTAAAGTTTGTAACTTTCTATACACCACTGCTGATTGAGAGTACAACATATATCCAAAATATGGTGCTACAGCTGTAAATAATCTTATTTGAACATAATAAACTTATCTGCTTGGTAACATCTAAATTTGTGTGACGCAAATTGTTCCATAAACTTTAAAAAACTGCTGGTGTCATCACTTAAAAACACTTTCACTGTTGGTGCATGTCTTTCCAATATTTGTCTTCTTCTACATTCAGGATTTGTCCTTTCTTGAGGCCCTTTCGACGACAATATGTTGGTAAATTTGGAAATACGCTTGGGACAGCTTTGTCAGCTAATTGAGAGTAATGCATCAACAGTTCTGCATTTCCCCACTCTCATTTCTAACGTTTTCAAATGTATTTTACATTAAAATGTATTTCACACACGACAGAACTTTTTGTTAGGGTCCAACGTTCTCGTGCTGTTGCACGAAGCCATGCTTTTTTTCGGATCTCGTTCATTTGAAAAGAAAATGTTGTTAGCGTTTGCATACAATGTTCTTTTAAGGTACTGTTGTGGTTGGTACACAGCGTCTTCGTGGCATTCTAAATATAAAATTAAAAGTTACAAGAAATGCCCTAAAAATGAGGTTAGGTTGTTACTTACCTCAGTGAAATACTTAATAAACCCCATGAATTCTAGCAGCAATTTTGCTTGCACTTATCACGAACAGTACAGTAATATAAATAAATGTATTTCGTCAAACTTAGAGCAGTCCAACATATTAATATTTAATCACACGCCACATCACAACACATTTTTATAAATAAACAGTACAAAAATTGGTCTACGATCAGAGTTGCCAAATCTCCAACAGCATGGCTTGTAAGTGTAGGAGGCAGTGATCAAACAGAATATTGAAAACTTATGTAAAGTGACAAATAACGAAGTATTTGGTGAAAATGTCTTCTACAGTGGTCATGTTAGCAGAATACATTGTTCACACTGTTGGAAGAACGAATTTATTGTATTTGTCTGGAAACATCGAATAGCGTTAATACTTGCAAGCAACCATTAGGCTTAAAATGTCTGCAAGACATAAGTTCTTTTTCTTTGTAATATCTATTTAAGTCGATATTTAATGTAACACTGGTAGCATTGTAATAGAAATAATTCCATATTTGCCACCAGAAAGAAATAGTCTACCACCGATGTGTATTGCCACCGATGTGGATTTTGAACCGACATTAATTGACCACCGACATGAACTACTACCGATTTGCTTTACCACCGACTTGGATTACAACCGATTTGGATTTAGATCCGACAAGAACTACCACCGACTTGGTTTACTACCGACTTTTAAAATTTGTAACAAAAATATGGTATGTCACCAAACTGAAATACCACCGACTTGGTGTACAAACCGACTTGGATTACCACCGATGTGGATTTACATCCGACAGGAACTACTACCGATATGAACTATCGCCGATGTAGTAGTTGCTGCAACACATCTTACGCGAGCACCGCGCACTTGCAATCGTTCCTATTAATAATTTGGTAGCAACTGCAGTATCTTTATGAAGTGATTGTTATCAGTAGCTGCTGAAAGACTTCATATTTCGTCAGTAAATTGTTTATATTGTAATAAAATGTCAGTATTATGTTTTAACTCGTACATAGATTTAAATTCTTTCAAACGAAATACGATCTTGTTTGATTAGCGTATGGCGTATTTTGGCCAGTCTTATACAGGGTGATTCAAATTAACTGCCCACCATTGCTATCTTTGTTATTATTAATTTTACTAAGTAGGTTAAATTAGCAAACTAGTAGCGTTTTTGGCGCTGATTAATACGCAATTAATAAAAAAAACAATCGAATAACGAGTTTGGGACAAAATTAAAAACTTTTAGTATGTATTTATCTATAAACTGAAACTTGCGATAACTTCTGTTACTATTCATTTTAAGACAATAGTGTATTAAGACTTTTATATCACAAATTCTTTTTTATTTCAAGTTTTTGAAAAATATACAGGGTGTTTCATTTAAAAACATATTTTTTTAAATTTTGTCGCCAACGAGTTATTCGATTGCTTTTTATTAATTGCATATTAATCAACACCGAAAACACCACTAGTTTGCTAATTTAACCTAATTTGTAAAATTAATAATAACAAAGATTTCAATGGTGCGCACGTTATTTGAATTACCGTGTATAACATATAACGTTCCAATACTTACAGAATTTTAGTAAAATATGCTTACGGGTCAAAATACGCCATACGCTACTCAAACAAGATCGTATTGCTTTTGAAAGAATTTAAATCTATGTACGAGTTAAAACATAATATTATTACAGTATAAACAATTTACTGACATATGAATCTTTCAGCAGCTAGTGATACCAATTACTTCATAAAGATACTGCAGTTGCTGCCAAATTATTAAGGAGATTGTTTAGTAACTTTACCACAAGCCGCAGTGGGCATATTTCTGCAATTATTTGACTTTTTTATTTATCACTTTATAAGTTCAAACATAGGACATGAAGGAGCGGTAACGTGCTTATAACAAACTAGCTGTTACCCGCGACTTCGTTCGCGCGAGGTTCGTTATTTGTGTACTAGCTTAAACCCCGCGGCATATGCCGCATTTAAAATGTAGGACGAATTTAATAACTTTTGTTGCACTAAAGAAAGTTTTAAAAGCACGCTAGAGATTGGCAGTAAGGAAAAGTTCCAAAAAATATATTTTCAAATGGAAAGTCTCTGGAAAGGAAACGCTCGCCCCTGGAAGGCGTCCTAATTAATATGACGTTGTTGGAACGCAGTAAAAAAAAATCCGGAAAGAATTAATGCTCTTGTGACTTATGAGATTATATGTGAGAATTATTTGCTCCACCGAAATAATTTTCAGCTGCCTGCAATCTGTGTTTCTTTTCAGGTTTAAGCCGTTGAGCGTCATAAAAATATAAATGCGGTAACTCAAGTCTCCAGTTAAGCCGTTACTGATATTGTTAAATAACTCGATTAATTATTATTTCTTTGTCATTTTAAACTGGCATTATTATTATTATCTTTATAATAGCAACCATAAGTAACTGTTTATAATGTTTATATGCTAGCGAGTTAATTTTCTTCTTAAATCGCTAGTGAATTAATAGTAGATTGTTCTACAAGTTAAGAAAAGTGAGAGTTTTCCAGCAAATGTAAAAGTTTTACGTGAGCATGGAATTTTCCAATGTGTTAAACATGCAATTTTTCCGTGTAGTTGACAAAAATATCTTTTAAATAATTTTGGTCAAAGTATGGAAGCGCAATGTTTACTGTACTGTATAAATATAAATAACCAATATACATTATAGAATACTTGAAAATGGATGAATCTGTTATTAATTCATTTAGTTTCAATTTAAACTGCAGTGTTCTATAGCAGCTACTTGGCGCATTCGGTTACTTATTTAAAAATAGACCTGCGTTTTTCACATATCGCAGCGGTCGTGCTTTTAAAAACATGATGTTTGTATTTACTTATTTTACAGTACTGCAATTAAAGTGATAATAAATAAATCGATCAAATATTTATTTGCTTTTATTTTATATTCCAATACCAATATAATACAAAATACTATTACTTTCACTTATACTACATAAAGGGCAATGCCATTCAGTATTAGGTACAGATGTTAAGCCAATAAAAATCAGATAAAACCATTCCACGGAACAGTGCAAATTACAGCAAGCAATCATAGGCGTTCCATTATCAGGACCCTTACACAAACAATATATACTGTTATCTTAAGTTTGCGTGGCTACGAGAGCAGTGGTCCTTGTTTCCGTACTACTACTTTTATTACAAAACATTAAATTTGTACCATTATTAACATTTAACGACTCTTTGAATACATTCCAATCAGTATTAGCTGCAGCATCCTTAACTGCTTTATTTGTGAAATATTTACCAAGAAGTAGGGCATCCAATACCGAACTGAATTTTCAATCCCGGGATTTCGGTATTGAAGAAATTCTATCTGGATCCCGGTATTCAATACCAGGATTTCCAGTGTTCAAACCGGGATTCCCTGTTTTCAGTACCGGTATTTCCAGTATTCAATACCGGGATTTCCGGTGTTCAATACCGGGATTTCCTGTTTTCAGAACCGGTATTTCTAGTATTATCCATATATATCATAGGCTTGTAGGTTTATAATAGGTAAATATGCAAGCAACAGTGACAACACAACTGAACACAGTTTACGCAGTTTATGGACACATCTGCTAACTGCTACTACCCTGAACCATACTAATTATTATCTATCAACATGTTGCTCCATGTCTGGCGCCGGCCAGGCCGGGTAAGGCGACTCGCAGACTCTGCGAACTGCGACGCAGTGCACACAAAAGCAATCCAAAAATATCGAAAATTCCGGTATTGGGGAAAAATACCGGATAAAAAAATTAGGGATCCCGGGATACCGACATTTTGGGATCCCGGGATTGGATGCCCTACCGAGAAGTTCTGGCATAATCACATTGTTAAAAAACTTCATAGCAATAGCGCTTTCTTTTTCCCAAAATACCTCATTGAAATGTATTCTTTCACGGAAAAAATTTTTACTACATACCACAAAATCACAGTAATTAACTCCAGTAATAGCGAGTTGCATTTGTATCTGGTAGTAGTAGCCATGGTTATGATCTAATTTAAATTCTTCATCCTTTTTTTTGTACACCTGCACATTTTAGAACATTTAGGTCATCTATGCCAATGTCCTTTGCGCAATAAAGACACTTAATTTCGACAACCCCCATTTCACCACCAAAAGGGCAAATTCAGATTACTATTTAAAATAGCATCTGCTTTTCCACTTAGATAACAAATATTAAATAATTAACGACACTAACTGTAGACCAATAATATTGTAATGTTAAACATATACAGTGTGTCCCAGGATTGATGTTACAAGAGGTGAGATGGTCTAAAAATTTTTGAATTTTATTTTAAGGTTTTGGGATTCGGTCCTGCTTGGTTTGAAAAGAATTTTAAGAATATTTTCAGTTTTTGAAAAACAAGTAGGCCTTGACAGGAAAGCGAAAACTATTTTATTTTCCAGGTAAAGTACCATTTCTGTTCATGATACGGCAAAATTTTATTAAGAAAAATTGTTTAGAATGATAAATTATGGCCCGATACAAAATTTCAGAAAGATCTGTCGACTTATAAAAAACCGTTATTTTTAGATGATTGTATGTTAATTTCAGGTAAACTACCCTTTTTGTTCATGATACGGTAAAATTTTATTAATAAAAGTTGTTTAGAATGACAAATTATAACCCTATACAAAATTTCAGAAGGATCTGTCGACTTAGATTAAAACGTTATTTTTTGGATTAAACAATTGCATTTATTAAAAATGACGGTTAAATCTAAGTCAACAGATCTTTCTGAAATTTTGTTCAGGGCCATAATTTATCATTATGAACCACTTTTTTTCATACAATTTTGCCGTATCATGAACAAAAAAGGTAGTTTACCTGAAAATAAAATAAAATAATTTAAAAAATAACGGTTTTTCCTAATTCAACAGATGTTTCTGAAATTTTGTATAGCTCTATAATTTATCATTATAAACAACTTTCCTTAATAAAATTTTGCCGTATCACAAACAAAAAGGGTAGTTTACCTAAAAATAAAATAGTTTTCGCTTCCCTGTCAAGGCCTACTTGTTTTTTAAAAAATGAAAATATTCTTAAAATTCTTTTCAAATCAAGCAGGACCGAATCCCAGAACCTTAAATAAAATTCAAAAATTTTTAGTACATCTCACCTCTTGTAACATCAATCCTGGGACACACTGTATGTAAGAGAGTGATTATGCTGCACCGATTTGGTGATTAAGTAGAATTTTAAATAGATTAGAGTTAAATTTCTCAGGTGAACAGGTTTTGAGATACTCCGGCAAAGAATTGTATAAATAAGCTATATCGTAAGAAAAGGATCGCTCATACATTGCAGTTTTGTGATATGGAGGAGTAACTAAATTTCTATTTCGCATATTAACACTATGAACATCACATCTAAATTCAATTTTATTAAGTAAATAAGAGGGTACTTTATTTGAGATAATTTTATGAAACAATGTGGCTGAATGAAGTATTCTGCGATTGTGCATATTTAACCATTTAATTTCGTTGTTTATGTGTTATGTGATCAAATTTTCTAATACCATGAATAAACCTCAGGCATGTATTTTGCATATGCTGAATTCTTTTACTGTCGACACTGTCTATGATTAAATTTATTAAATTGTGCCATGGAACAGACTGAAGGCAGTTATAGACCTCCTCATAATCAAAATTAGCAAAATCTCTGTAAGTATACAAAAAACTTTTGCGATGCAATTTACATTTAATAGGGTAGTCACAATAAACCAAACAATGTTCGGATAATCGATGTACATCAGTTGCACCGCAATTGACTATACATTTTTTATCGTTTACCAAAATAAGGTCCAGTAATGTAGAGCTGTTTTTATCATTTTTCAGTACTTTTATCATTTATAGATAACCTATCTATGTTAAAATCACCCAGACACACTATCTCGTCCGTCATATGTGCAATAAGTTAAAAGGAGTCCTCCAAGGTATCAATGAAGTCAGCGCATCCAAACTCCTGCCTTCGATAAACTGTTCCTATGACAACCGTTAAATTTTTTTAAATAATTTTGTTCCACAACTGTTCAATAGCTATACTACAACTTGCTGTAGGAATAATAAGAAATTGTAAATTTGTAAATCGATTAAGCAATTAATCAACATCAGCAGATACTGATGAACCTCAGAATTATTACTATAAACAAACTTTATACGATAACTCATAAAAATGAATATTTGACTAATAGAAATAAAACTAAATATATTACCATACAGACAGCAACATAGCAATAAACTTAATAGTAGAAAGATTGACAAAAATCTAAATGAAGTTATATTTGCGAAGCAACCAAAATAACTGAAAGTAAACCACAAACTGTATAGAAATACAAATAAAAATAAAACAGGATTTACTTTGTGTTCTAAAAAATGCAAAAGAAAATATTTTCACATATAATCACATGAGAGCATTAATTCTTTCCGGAAATTTTTTGAGTGCATTCCAACAACGTCGTATTAATTTGCCCGAGCGGGACGCGAGGGCAAATTAGGACGTTGTTGGAATGCACGAAAAATTATTTCTGGATATGAATTAATGCTCGAATGCAGATTCGGTAAGAAAATCGTAACGATACAAGCCCTCACAGTTAGGCTGATCTACCTACAAAAAATTTCCAAGAAATTTTGTTATTGTCTTGGTTACGGCTCGTGAACTAATTTTTCTATTGGTCATTAATGAGTGTCGTACGATTTTCCATATAATTTTATAGAATTATCGATAGAAATATATAAAATGTTTCTTAAATCAATTTTATTCAAAGAACATTTTTAATTTTGGCTATTTTACTAATATCTTTTGCCCTCATATAAATCCTGCCATTTTTAGACCAAAGATATTTAATATTCTTCTCCTTTTTATAATCTCTAGCTGTCGCAAACAGCTGTCGATTTAACGATGAGAGAGATTCATTAATATACACAGAGTTATTGCTTTTTGCCATATGAACTAATTCCAAATTGATATCACTTAACTTCAGATTACGTTTTATCTTTCTGCACGTTAGAAACTCCTCCTTGTCATTTCACGATGATTCCTCTCAATCATTTGAACATCCACTTTAAAAGAGAGCATTTCCTACTGGGCGTTTTGTTTGTCCATCTGCTGGTTTGGCAGTACGAGATGCGCTGGAACTGCGCTCGACTATGGCAACGATGTTCTCCTCCGCAGCAACAACCTGATAAATAACTCGTTCGTACTGAATGCTAAAGCTCGGAAGACATCAGTTTTTCGGAGAGCAACTGAATGTAATAAGTGTTGGTTCACAACGTACTCGTGATAACTAAACACACGCTTTAGTACGTAACTTAGGCAGTACTATTTATGGGTGAAGGAATCTCTAAGTTGTTAACGGAATTCAGCAATGCCCCGTTGGCATTGCAGTCGGATGGAGCAGCTATGTGCATCGACGATGCGCTCTGAAAGCTTGTTTCTTCTAAATCTCTCTGCAGCTTGGCTAGCGGTGGGCACTGTTGAACTACAGTTTGTATACTATGTAGAATCTGAAATCGCAATAGTTAATAAAGGTATTTCCAGCGTCACTTTTAATAAATTCACCTCTAGCGCGCTATCCATCGCTTCGTATTGTTTTTTGGCTTCACTTACAGCTTCTCTCCAGTTTTCAGACAAGATTTGTCTACTGTCGAGGAATTCTTGTTTCATTTCATTTAGCTGCTTTTCTTTTTCCACCAATTTCTCCTTTAAGGAAGGTATCTGTAATTATAATGTACTGTAAAATTATGTCGTTAATAGGATTGATAATAATGAAAATTGTGCAGTGCGAAACGCATTGATTGCCTCTGTTTTTGCCAGATAAAATTTCCACGCAAATCTTAGGTTATGTCACACAAGAGCACACAAAATTAAAATGGAAAATATAATAACAAATACTCACTTTTCTACAACAGAAATGAGGGTTTCCTTCTTCGTAAACTAAAGGCCAGCTGTCAACACGACGATTTTAGCCCTGTTGCCAGATTTACACTGGACGAAATAAATTTGTAGAAACGGTTTCAAAATGTAAAAGATTCGTAGAATTGTACCAGGTCTGGCAACGCTGCTAATATCAAGACCACGCCCAAAATGGTAACTACACATAGACCACGCCCATAAATGTTTGACCTTGGGTATTTTCTGCTTTATTATAAAGGTATGATTAAAGAATGACTAATTATTTTATGTCATCCCATCCCATCCTATCCCCGTCCCCGTCCCTTTCTCCGTCCCCGTCTCCGTACCGTCCCATCCCGTCCCGTCCCGCCCCGTTCCATCTCGTCCCTTCCCTTTCCGTCCAGTCCCGTCCCGTCCCGTCCAGTCCCATCCCGTCCCGTCCAGTCCCGTCTCGTCCCGTCCCGGCCCCTCCTCTTCCATCCCATTCCTTTCCTTCCCTTTCGGTCCCGCCCCGTCCCGTCTCGTCCCTTCCCGTCCAGTCCAGTCCCGTCCCGTCCCGTCCCGTCCCTTCCCGTTTAGTCCCGTCCCGTCCCGTCTCTTCCCTTATGTCGTGTCCACCGTCTTGGACTTAAAAATAAATGCAATTTTCGCAATCAACGTCCCAAAAACCTCAATAACGACACCCATATTGTATTTTAGGCTTATTTACCCCATTTCACCCCTAAGGGATTTTCGGAAAATCACGATATACGTGTTTGCTTATTTGTTTTTAGGAGTACTCCTACGAAGTTTGAAGTCGAAATGTCTATTTAATATTATTTCTCCATACAAAATTGGAACCCCCATTTTACCCCTTTAGAGGTTGAATTTCGAAATATCCTTCTTTATTCCTTGTATACATCATAAAGGGAACCTCTGTGCAAAATTTCAGCTTTCTAGGTCCAAGGGTTTCGGCTGGGCGTTGATGAGTGAGTGAGAGTCAGGACCTTCAGTTTTATATATACCGGGTGACAATGAGACTAGGGCCATGCTTATATCGTCTTTATTTATGAATGGATTTGGATAAAATTTTATACCAAGATACTAATTTCTGATTAGCCGATAGATATAGTCAAAATGGCTGACTTTCGGTTTTACCGGAACTTTCATTTTTTAAATGGAATACCCTGTATATTTTGTGTTTTTATGAATCTACGACTCAAATTACATACAACAGTTTTGCCAAATTTGCTTAGGTATTATTAGTTATTACATAAAAATATTTTAAAAAATAATTGATTAATTCATGTTCAGTTTCAGATAAATATAAAGTAGTGCATAATGCATATCGTTAGATTGGTAATTGCATTTTCTATCTAATGGCAAGATGGCCCTTAGTAGGTGCCATTTAAAAATAGTGACTTTTTCTTAAAAAACGAGTTTAGCAAACTATATTCATTTATTAAAAGTTTGTTATTGACCTTGTTGATATAATAGCTATTATTAAGAGTTGCTAGAGTCAATTAGAATAGATTTTTCCAAGTCACGGCCTTCTATGGTAAAAAATTAAAATTAAAAAAATCATTTTTTTGTTTAAAAAAATTGAAATTTGACAAGACTATTATATGTAATTTGACTCGTAGATTTAGAAAACTTAAAATATACAGAGTGTTTTATTTAAAAAATCAAAGTTATTTCATTTCCGGTAAAACCAGAAGTCAGCCATTTTGACTATATTTATCGGCCAATCAGAAATTATGTCTAGTATCTTGGTATAAAATTTTATCCAAATCTATTCATAAATAAAGAAGATATAAGCATGGCCCTAGTCTTATTGTCACCCGGTATAGATAAATACAATGCAAAAACTTCCCCATGGTGGAAAAACTTAAAAAAATTAAGTAGCAATTGGAGTTATTAATCATTCTATACCGAACAATAAAAGCCAATAAAAGCGCCATTAAGTAAAATTTTTCTCTTTTTTACCATGAAGAAGTAGTCATTGCTATTTGATGTTTATGAACACGTCGAACGACGTTTTAGTTTCTTTAGAAAAACTTGATAACAATAAATTAAATTGAATATACACGACACCAAGTTCCAAAATATTTATCAAAATTACGAAACACACTTTTTACTATTCAAGAGTAGAAAGAGAAAACTGATGCTCATAAACTAATCTTAAACTTGAGCTTGGGCTAGCTAATTACCGTATTCTTTTGCTTTCCTAGGTTCGTAATTTGCTTCAAGTATCAGCTTTACATAGTTGTGGTGAATTCAAGAACATTGTATTTATTTCACCTTTCATTTCAGGGCTATGGTAAATTACCACATTACTGATCATTCACATTTTTAAAAAGCGCAACTTTGCTTTTTGGAGATACATGCAAAGCTCCTTATTTAGTATGTATAAATTATCATCTAATTAAAAAGTGCACTATTTCTATACTGTCTGTAGTTTGTCATAAATATGAAGTAGTGTAGGTATATTTTATAAAAGTGTCTCCTGATGTTGGTTTTATTCATTGTAATTTTCAAAAAAAGGTAAAAAGAAGAAAACACAATTAACGACCGCGTATAAATATAAAAACCAATTATCAATATTTATCCTTATTATGTTAAAATTATTAGTTAAAAATTTTAAATTATACTTTTATAATTTTTGACTAGTAGGTACTTTAGGAGATTATTAAGTCAAAATGTTATTAATTAAGCATAATTTTTGATTAAATAAAAATCATTTTGTCGTAAACATACTTTAACATTAAATTGAAATATTTTAATTATACGTTTCGCTAGTTATGATAGCTTCTTCAGTAATTTACTAATACATTATAAAAAAGTAATTTTTAACAAATCTGAAAAGAGAAAAATTAGATTAGTGAGCAAATATGGTTTTCCTTTAACTAGCATACTTACGATAATGAGTAGTTTAAATTTGGATTATGTTAAAGACATTTTTTAAATTTAATATTAACAATTAATGAAGTAAACGGGATTATTCGTGATAATCCATTTTCAATACAATTAAAACAGAACGCTTTAGCAATTTTGAAACCAGAAATGTAAAATGAAATTGATAAGAGCATGCAAGGCTGTTCACATATTTTTATTATCAACTATACCCAAAACTGCAGAAATTTGGAACTTGCATATGACATAGCTAGGGTCGTATTAAGTTAAAATTGGCTTTTAATTAAAATGTTTGTTTGAATTATAATAGCATAAAAACACAACTAAAGTATTTGGTTCATGTAAAAAAGTTTATTTAAATAAATTATGATAAATAGAACTGAGGTTATATCAACCCGAGCACATTATAATTAGTGTTCATAGGTTATAGCGTGGGACCATACATACTCAAATCTATATTTTTATATTTTCCTTTCACCTTATCTGATCAGTTATTTATTCAGGCAATATTCAAGCTAATATTAGTCAGGACGCTAATTACCCTAATTAATTTGCAGTTCCAAACTCACCTTTTTTGCAATCCTTATTGCAGTTGTGTATCCATTATATTTATTTTCACTTTTAAAAAAATCTAATCATTTATATAAATTTTTATCTACGCGGTATATAACAGTCTGATCGATTAGGTAATTAAATTGGCTGATTTTAGCAGAGTTTTCTAATAATTAATCATCTTAATGTAGTTGTGAATATGTTACCTTTACATGTAAAGATTTGTAATTCGAACACCGTATTTCCAATATCATTGTAATTCATTGATTTTGTACTATGTCTTTTCAGTTAATTAAAGCAGCCCACATTAATATCAGAGCGTTGCTCCCCAAATTGGAAGAAATCAGGGATTGTGTTGTCAACCATAATTATGACATCGTTGCTATTAGTGAGACGTGGATGAATGAAGGTATAGATAATGAACTACTCAATATTGATGGCTACCGTATTATTCGCATGGACTGTAGAGCAAGAGGTGGTGGCGTTTGTATTTATATTCATAACTTCTTTAATTATAAAACTATAACCACAGGTCGCGACATTGAACAGCTCTGGTTAGAATTAAAATTTCATAAACTATCATTAGTTGTTGGTGTTGTATACAAATCCCCTTCTCTTAATTATAAATATTTTTGTGATCAGCTCGAGCAATCACTAATTTTGGGCACTGCCATCTCCGACAAATTGATATGCTTCGGCGATATCAACATTAACCTACTTAATCCGATCAATTCTGACTCTATATACTTTAATATGATTGATATCGTTAACGTTAAACAAATTATCACTGAACCTACGAGATTTCAAAACACAGCCGCCTCTCTCATTGATATAATCTTAACTTCCGATATTAAATTAATTGTAAATTCTGGAGTCGGTGAGGTACACCTCTCTGACCACGAGTTGGTTTATTGTAGTATGTCACTTGCTACATCTAAAGTTTATCCAAAATATGTCACCTACAGATGCTTTAAACAATTTGACCTAGCCACATTTTACAATGAATTGAGTTAGATACTCTTCCAAATGATTTATCAGATAATTGATGTTAACGAAAAAGTAGTTTTTTTTGTGTAACAATATAATCTCATTGTTAAATAGTCATGCTCCGATCATTACAAGTAGAATTACCAAGAAGAGAGCCCCGTGGATAACTGATAATATTAAATTACTAATGTCTCTAAGAGACAAAGCTAAGAAAAAGTTTAAGAAATCTAGAACTACTTCTCAGTGGAATTACTATAAAATGATGCGCAATTTCACCACGCAAGCTATCAAAAGAGAAAAGAAAGCTTACTTTGAATTTGTCTTGGGTAATCGGCATTGTAAATCTATGTGGAAAGAGTTCAAGTCTTTAAATATAGGGAGCGGGGTCAAACACAACTTGCCTGGTGAACTCCTTAATCCTAATGAAATCAACAACTACTTCATTGATTCTATCCCAGTAATCCAAAACAATACTGCTGTACTCAGTGAATTCTACAGAAATAACAAATTACTCGACAACAATATCACCTTTAAATTTTCTTTTGTTAACCAATCACTAATCGAATCAATCATTAGCAAACTCAAAAGTGATAGCAGGGGCACAGATCGTATTAATACATATACTATTAAGTGCTGCTGTCCACTAATCTTACCTTACGTAAATCATATAGTAAATTCTTGTCTAGCTGCTAATAAATTTCCCTCCGTGTGGAAGAATGCTATGGTTATTCCGATTCCCAAAACGGCACATCCTAAGGAATATAAAGATCTACGGCCAATTAGTATTCTTCCAACTTTGTCCAAAATTTTGGAGAGGGTAATTGATACTCAATTGAGAAATTATTTAGAAAAATACAGAATTATTCCGGAATGTCAATCAGGTTTCCGCCCAGGTTATAGTTGTACTACAGCTCTTGCCTCTGTTACTGACGATATATTCAGAGCTTCGGACCGAGGTATGGTTACAGCTTTGATCCTGCTTGACTATAGTAAGGCTTTCGACACAATTAACCATACTCTATTGTGTGATATGCTCAGTTACATAGGTTTAACCCCTGATTCCGTAGATCTTTTTGCTAGTTATCTTGGTGGTCGAAATCAAGCTGTGAAATTGTGCAACGGCAGTTCTGATTCTAGTGAAGTTGTTCGGGGAGTTCCACAGGGCTCTATTCTTAGTCCTATTCTCTATATAATCTGTTTTTTGTACGATTAACTTGATAAGAGGCTTCCACGAATGGGGCCCCCAGTTAATCCGCTGCGAATTCCGGTTCAATGGGATTGCCGGGAACTGCCACTTAATAACCCTAACTTGGGTTCAGTTAGTTGTTGGAGTGAAACAAGACTTAACAAACACGAGTATATTGAGTAACAACGATTACAAACGTCACTGATGGACCGATGGTTTTTTACAAAAGCTTCAACTGTTGTGACACGCTTGGATTGGTCACGCGAAAATAGCGAATTGCGCGTAACCGTAACACAAAACAACCTGGAAACGTCTTCTCCAGGGAGTTAGAACGACCGCAACCCAGCACAAAGCATAGCTGCTTGCTTCCTCGAAGTTCTGAATCTAACTAACTCTGAATTTACAGCGAGCCGAACTCGCAAATTCATCAAGGAGGGGCAAGCTCAAACACTATAGGCTGAGGCGATCCTGCGTAGCCAATCGGAGCGTCGCACGTAAGAATAAATACTTATTCTAAGAATCTTAATGCTAATCTCTCTCAATGAGGCAATTGAACGAAATCCATAAACCCATGATTCCCAAATATGCTAAGTCGGCTTAAGTTCTAGTAGAAAATGTATCCATCCGCTTAAAAGCCATTAAGGGAAGCTTACAAATTCCTTTCCAATATTAACAGAGGCAAACAAATACGGCAAGATGCAAATTTGACTTTACCACGACCTTTGAATGAGATAGAACAGTTATGACTTGAATTACATGATTAATTATAATCAAAAAGGTTTTGATGCACGCATCTGTGTGAATCAAACATGCCGCCCCCGAAGTGCCGACTATGGCACGACGTAATTAAATCCCAAAATTAAACTGAAATCTGACACTACCAAATAATCAAATGAATAACAAGAACTAAGGACAGATGATAATCCAAGAGCCTTACAGATAACTTACAACTAGCATGAATACAAGCAAAGAAACAACTAAACCTAGCAAAATGTTCAGTTAGCGAAAACTACCAACTAAGAGCAAAGTTAATGTTTATTGCCCTTGATCGCAATGATCGTCTTTGGGTAGGATGTACACTTTACGCACTGAGCGTTTCAGGAGATTCCCTCGGAAATCGCGCACCTGCACCACACGCACAACACCATCCGCTCCTGGATATGTGGCCGAGATGATTGCCAGTGGCCAACGGTAGCTTGGAGATGCCTCGTCGTGGACGAGTACCACGTCGCCCACCTGGGGGGCTAGAGACGTGCTGGAGGACTTCCACTTAGGCCGGCGCTGCAGGAGGTGGAGGTAGTCCCGGGACCAACGATCCCAAAACTGCTGGGACAGCCGCTGGACCAGCCCATAGCGGCTGAGACGATTTTCCGGTATGTCCTGGAGTTGGGCTTCCGGAAACGAAGTCAGCTTCCGACCGATCAAGAAGTGGGCAGGAGTAAGGACTTCGGGGAATGAGGCGTCGGTAGGGAGAACACAGAGTGGGCGGGAATTTAGTATCGCCTCCACTTGAGTCAGCATGGTGTAATACTCAACGAAAGTTAACTTTGCATTGCAAGATATTCGCCTTAAATAATATTTCAATGACTTCACCCCCGCTTCCCAGATGCCGCCAAAGTGCGGAGAGCGTGCCGGAATAAAATTCCACTTAATGCTATGTTTCGACAATTCCTCCCTATTGCTTAGTTCGTGAATCTCGGACACCCGGTTCGCGACGAACGTCTTCCAATTACTCGCATCCTTATTTATCCAGTGCAGAGTTATGGTGGAGTCCGACCAATAGTACACAAATTTAAATGCGGAGGAATCGAGTATAGTTTTAATCAAACGAGCCAACAGTAAGGCGGCGCAAAGCTCCAGACGAGGCAAGGATATTGTTTTTAATGGAGCGACCCTTGACTTAGCACAAAGCAAGTTGGTGGTGACATTACCGCGCGCGTCAACGCAGCGTATATACACGGCGCACCCATAGGCTACGGAACTCGCGTCCGCAAATCCGTGGAGATCTATCGAATTTAAGTCATCGCAAATTACCCGCCTCGGAATTGCCAATGAGCCCAAAGCGTGTAATGAAAAATGGAGTTCGTCGTATCTGGAGCGCATCTCCATGGGCACCGTTTCGTCCCATGACAACTTCAACTGCCAAAGCCGTTGCACGAGAAGTTTCAAAGTTAGAACGCTTGTACCAAGTAGTCCCAAGGGATCGAATACTTGAGCCATACTAGAGAGTATAGCCCGCTTGGTAACTGATTTGCAACAGCTAGGGTTCACTCTGTAACTTAGCACGTCCCGCCGAGTATCCCAAAAAATGCCGAGAGTTTTCTCCGTGGCGTCTTCCGTCAAAGAAATGGGCTCTACGCTGCCGCGATCCACACCAATGGCGTTAGCTACTTCACTGTCGTTGGATGCCCACTTTCGCAATTCAAACCCGTACCCCGACAAAACGCCACTAATTTCGAATTGCGTTTTTATGGCTTCCGCCCTATTTTCAAAACCAGTCAGTAGGTCATCTACATAAAAATCCCGGCTAATTCTTAATGAGGCCTCTGGAAGCGATGCTTCGATTTCCTGGGCGATTTGTATCAAGCACCTAGTTGCTAGGTACGAGGCTGATTTAGTACCGTAGGTGACCGTTAATAATTTGAAGCATTTTACCGCTGAGGTTTTGTCGTCACGCCATAAAATTAATTGGTATTGCGTCTGCGAGGGGTCCACGAGGATTTGCCTATACATTGTGGCGCAATCTGCTTTCAGCACGTACTTGAATTGCCTAAAGCGACAAAGAATTGCAAACAACGACTGCTGGACCACTGGGCCCTTATGTTGAAGGTCGTTAAGCGATACTCCGGAGGAGGACGCACAACTGCCGTCAAAAACAACGCGATGTTTGGTCGTTGAACTGTCCTCCTTTATGACTGGCAAATGTGGCAAATAAAACCGAGGATGAGGAAGGCTCGCTTCGTCGTCCACCTTGCTCAAGTGACCAAGCGACTCGTATTCTTTGAGAAATGCGGAATACGCGGTTTTCAACTCGGGATTTTTTGACAATTTGTTTTCTAATGAATAGAAACGCTTTAACGCTATACCGCGCGAGTCTCCCAGCGATGGAGCATCTTTCCTGAAAGGTATGCTCACGATCAACCTACGCGGCTCCGACGACGCCCGTTTCGTAGTCGATTGAAAATGGTCTTCGCAAAATTTGTCATCAGCAGAGAGTCGGCCTGATGAACCGTAAGCCCCCTCGATTTCCCAAAATCTCTGATTGCCGTGCTCGATGCCGGCTACACTTAAATGAACTCTATTTGAAAGAATGAGCGCTCGATTTTCGACATTCATGTTTCCGCCTAAAACCCAACCAAAAAGAGTTTTTGTTAAGAATGGCTTCTCTGGGCCCAATTTCACCTGTCCCTGACAGAGCACTTGCCAAAAGACATTCGCGCCTAATAAAAGATCAATCTTTCCCGGTGTATTACAATCTGAATCGGCTAGCACAATGTTTGGTGGGATCTTCAAATCCCTCAACGAGAAAGAAAGGACCGGCAGAGGGTCCGTAATTTTGTCTAACACAACACAGCTCAAAATGTCCTCGTATTTCCCGTTGCGGGAGCGGATTCGAACGTTTGCTCTGAGTTCAGCGTTCAGAGGCCTGGCACCAACACCCGACAGTGAGGTGATATTACCTCGTTTCTCAATTTTCAAATTTTGACACAAGTCGGCGCTAACTAAGTTAAGTTGGGATCCGGGGTCCAAAAGAGCTTTTGCCCGGGAAAATGACCCGGAGGATCCTTCTACGAATACGCTAACCGTGGACAATAAAACTTGCGCTGGCGCCGCGATTGCAGGACGGCTACAGGCTGCTGAAACGGATGCGACGGGTGCCTCGCTCGGGGCGACGGCCCCGACCTCCCGTGTGTCGCTGCTGTTCCTGGCGGTCCAGGACGCGGCGACGGAGTATTTTCGTGCGCGTCGCGCTTTGGACGCAAACACAGTAAAGTATGGTGCTTTTTTCTGCATACGCGGCATCTCGACGATGTGCATTTTACCACGAAATGTCCGGGCTTGAGACAATTGTTGCATAATTTCAAACGACGCGCCTCTTCGATACGAGCGTTTACCGACAATTTTGAAAATGATTCGCAAGCGCTAATCGAATGATTACTATCTTTGAAAAAATCACAAGAGTGATTACCTTGCTCTCTGGCTACATGAGCGCGTGCATGACTTTTTTGCTCAGATCCCTGATTTCCCAAACTCGAACCTATTTTCGCAGCTTCCAGCGAACCTAATACGTGACTTTTGCTCTCTAAAAAATCTAACAACTCTCGCAAAGTAGGAAATTGTCCGGTATGTTTGTATAATTCCCAGTCAGTCTGCATTGCTGAGCTGAGCTTCGAAACTATGATATGTATTAGTATGGTGTCGACTGTGGGTTCCCCGTACGCCTTTAAAATTTCCAAAATTCTAACTACACTATCGAGCAGCCTTTGAACAGACGAATGTGAATCCTTTTTTACGCTCTCTAAACTGAATAACGCATTTATGTTTGATTTTACTATCAGTTTCTTATTTTCAAATCGCTTGACTAGGATGTCCCAAGCAATGGTATAGTTATCGTTGGTAACTTTGTTACGGTATAAAAAGGACTTTACGACACCCACCCAAGGTGAGCATCGCACCACGGAATCAGTCCTGAAAACATGACACACTTGCCCTGAGATCGGTTCGAAATAGGCTAATAGGCCACGGCTGGAACGCTCAGGGAGTCGGGCGTGAGTCACACGATACGTTCTGGGCAAGCGCGTTGTGGCATAATATATACAGGGTATGTCGAAATTATGAGGGCGCCACCAAGCCTGTCTTAACCCGGCTAACCGGGCCTGGACGGTTAGACGGGAGCGAAGCATGCAAAAATACTCCGCCAATAAGATTATGCAAGAGTTGCAAGGTCAAACAACAACTTCGGGATTGCCTTAAGCAAGGATTGTGATTAGGTGTCCATCCGACCACGACTACGCAGCTGTCTCACTCACCTGCACGCTCACAGCTTCCTCGTTCCGTCGTACAATAATTCGTACAATAAAGGGGCGTCTATCTGTAACAGAACATGCACAAACCGAAACAAACAATAGTTCCCTTAACTAACCAATCATATATTTCACTTCGAGTTACAATGGGGTAGCAGAATGCGTCGCCCTGTATCTAACCTTACTCTATAATTAAGGGCACCAGCTGGCACGCGCGCTCTAAGCTTAACGACAGATGTTGAACATTAGTGAACAGCAATAATAGGTACAAAGATACACATTGCCTTATGCAAGGGCAGCGACGATTTACATTAGCCTTCACGGCCTGAACTGTCTGCAGTCTGAATGAATACACTAGCGTAGTAATGAATAGTAATGAGTAACACTCGCGTTCACAGCGGTAATCAGGTTAAAGGCACATACCTTAATGCGTGGGCGGCGAGGGAGCCTGGTACAGCTGAGTTGCGACGAGCTGCAATCGTAGGTGGTAGGTACCTTCGGTGTTACAACGGCGAAAGGGGGTGAATGCATAACCGCCTCAATGGCGACGGGAGACGCGTCAAGACGCGTACAACGGGACGACAAAAATGATGGGGGCCTCACTCGTTCTGCTGAACCAAATCCTCGTAGGTCGAGATGAAGGGGGCACGACCCCTCACTAATAGTAGCAGGAACTGGGCTCCAAAACACCCACGTTACGCCGAAGATCACTCGACAAATTTCGAATCACCACCACCACACACAAGCGCTCTCTGCCACGGGCTCTGGAAGACTCACTGAGGGAAGCGTCGGCAAAAGGTCACCTTCGCCGCGTCCCCCACGTGACTAAACCACAGCGAATCGCAAGGCGATGAAATGAAACCAACCAATGCGGGCCACGCTGGTATCACGCCGCGACAGCGTGCTAAATGAAACAAACCAATGCGGGCCACGCTGGTATCACGCCGCCACAGCGTGCTATTCAGAATTCAGAAAAACGCCATCAGACGAGAGCTCCAACCGACGACAAATACTGCTTTTTAGGCTAACTATGTGCGAAATCGTGATTCTGGAATTAGGCGATGGAGCCAAATAAAGAGCTAAAAGGGCTTAGCATACGGGCGCGCTGCTCTAAGCTTAGGCGGCTATTCAAAATACCAAAATGACCTAACTAACGGCGTGAAATGCAATTAAGCATCTGAAATAGCAAAATGACTTAACACTCCCCTTACTTGAAAGAGAGTTCCCCGAAGTCTCTCATAAAACAACGAGGCATTTTGGCTGCGGCGCCACGAGAACTCAAACGGCCGGAAACGCTGATACGATAGCTGTACCCCCAAAGGAATTACGCACACCGGCCACCAGATAGGGTACGACAGGAGGGAAGAGAGAAGAGGGAGAAGAAAGACTGGATACGCCAGTGGAAATACGAAAATTGGGTAGGACCTGGCGGTTCGCTGATGGCTAGTACTCACTCCCCGGACCACGGAAGACGGGCGACAAGAAAACTAGCTGTCCCAAAAGGAGTGGCGCCCCGCCAGGGGTCCACAAAACGATTCGCGTCTGGCTCCCTCGGGGAACCAAACGGGCAAAGACTAGGCAGGCTGAGGACAGTCTCGCCGATCCGGTTCGACTGCCCCTCCCAAAATAGGAGTGCCACCACAACGGTTCGCAAAACCACGTCGATAATCGGCCACCAAAACGACAAGACAAACAAAATATAACCGACCAGACCCGAAACGGGTGTGGCACGCACTGCGGCGGCGGCCACGAAACGCCGACTGGACCTTAACACCGGGTCCATGACGGTCGCCTAACAGTGCGGTTTTGGAAGGTGGAAAGAAAAAGAGAACAACGGGGTTGGGTAGTTGTCGCCGGGACGCGGTAGATAGTAATGACAAGGGGAAAAGAAAGGTAAAGATAGAGCATAGGGAAGGAGGGTTTGGGGTTCCAAATTGGAACCGTGAAAATATCTAATAATAAAAAAAAACGCGCGGTTAGCGCTCGTCAAAATCGGGTCAATAGAACGTCTTACTCCCATGCACACTTCCGACCAACCGTTCCAAAAGAACATGGGGGGGGTGAAAACGATAAGTCCCTCGTAACCTGTCCCGCAAGCCGCCTGAAGAGGGCACGTTGCGCGTCACGGGATCGGCGCATTGTGGGGTTCCCCCAACAAGGAAGCTCGGGGAAAGGTAGGTACTACTGAAGATACGGCTCTAGGCCGGCGGTATGGCCGTCAAGGCCTACAAAGAAAAAGGGAGGGGGGGTTAGGGAAAACGGGCGTTAGAAGGCTAAACGTCCGTGGGATTGGGTTTTAGGTCTTTCGCGTGCCAAGTGCCTTTCGGGGCACCGGTCTCGTCGGACAGCTCGTAAGTGGCAAGCGAAACTTGCCGACTGATATAAAACGGCCCTATAAATTTTGGAGCCAACTTGGCGTTAAAATATTTCGCCGCATCGGAAAGTACGTAATTTCGTCGCCAGACGGTATCGCCAACGGCGAATTGAGCCGGGCGCCTTCGCAAATCGTAAGTCGCCTTGGAGGCTTTGTACGCCACGTCTAGTCGCTTGACTATGTCTTCATATACCGACCTTAACGCGGGAGTCCGTCGTAACAAGTCTTCGCGACTCTCTACTCGTATTTGTTCCGAAACATCCACCTCCTCGGGGTTATTGGCGCGCGTCCCCTCTAACTGTATCTCTCTGCCGAAATTGGCGAAATATGGGGTCATGCCGGTGACTTCGTGTACTGCGGTACGCACTGCGCAAGCGACTTTCGACAAATATTTATCCCACTCCCGGTGGTTGTCTTTCACGTACGACGCTAGCATAGTTTTTAATACTCGATTAACGCGTTCGACGGGGTTGGCCTGCGCATGATAATGCGCGTTAAAGATGATTCGTGATTAATACGTATCGGTAAGCTGTCGGAATTCTCTACTGCGAAACTGTACGCCGTTGTCAACCAAGACGTACTGAGGTGCTCCAAAGAGCAAGAAAACATCGTTCTCAATTTTCTGAGTCACCGCGGTCGCAGTGGCGGTACGCAACGGGAAGAAAAGGGTAAATTTGGTAAAGTAGTCAGCCTCGGACAGAATATATACGTAGCCTTTCTTTGAACGGGGCAACGGCCCTACAATGTCGATAGATATCATTTGCCACGGCTTATCCACCACGGGGTGACGACACATCAAGCCGGCCGGGCGTTTTTGTTCGGGTTTCTGCGCTAGGCACGTCGCGCAACGGTTAACGTAACGGGTCACATCCGCCTTAAGTTTAGGCCAATAATACTGTTGAGCGATACGACCGTAGGTCTTATAAATGCCTAAATGGCCTGCGGTAGGTTCGTCATGGCTTTTGCGGAGAATTTCGGCGCGTTGAGGCTTCGGAACCACCTCTTTCCAACTCGTGCCTTCGTCCAATTCGGGATATTTTACGTTAACATGTTTAAACAATTTCCCTCGCGATAGTTTCCACGCCGAATACTTGAATGGTCTTTCTACGACGCGTGTACACATGCGCCTATACCAACGGTCAGTTCGACTGTCGTTCGGCGCCTGAGCACCGGCTTCGGGTTCTCCAGAATCGACAACTGAGACTACATCTATTTCGGGTATAGCACGGGACAGCGCATCCGGAACGACGTGGTCTTTTCCCTTCCGGTGTTTGATCGTGAAGTCGTATTGTTGGATACGAACAGCCCAACGGGCGAGTCTCCCGGTGGGTTCCTTAAGATTATTTAGCCAGATAAGTGAATGATGGTCAGTAACGACTGTGAAGTGAGTGCCTTCTAAATATGGGCGTAACTTCTCTATGGCCCACAGGACGGCCAAACATTCGCGTTCCGTAACCGAAAAGTTACGCTCAGGTTTCGTAAGAGTCCGACTAATGTAACAGATGACTTGTTCTTGGCCATCAACGGTTTGAGTCAGCACGGCGCCGATACCACCATTGGAAGCGTCCGTCTGTACGATAAACGGGAGAGAAAAATCGGGACACGACAAAATGGGTGCCGAAACTAGGCAATTTTTGATGGTTGTAAATGCGACTTCGCATGACTCGGTCCACTCAAACTTCTGAAACTTTTTCAATAACGATGTCAGCGGAGCAATAATGGCTGAGAAACTTGGTATGAAACGCCGATACCACGATGCCATGCCGACAACTCGCCGTATCTCCGAAACGTTTCTAGGTCGCGGCAAGTTAAGAATCGCCGAAACTTTATCGGGGTCGACTAAAAGTCCTTGGGCGTTAACGACATAGCCCAGGTATCGTAATTCTGGTTGGCAAAAATGGCATTTATCACGACCCAGTGTTAAACCAGCGTCGTTTAGTCGCTGCAATACTTCGTCTAGAATCTCGACGTGCTTTTCGAAAGTCGGGGTACAAATAATCACGTCATCTAAATAGACAAAGACGTAAGGTTCCAATTCGGGACCCAACACATGGTCGACGAAACGTTGCCAAGTCGCTGGCGCGTTATGAAGCCCAAAGGGCATGCGAGTAAATTGAAACAAACCGCGCCCGGGTACTGTGAACGCCGTTAGTTCCTTAGATTTCTCTTCCATCTCAATTTGCCAGTACGCGGATTTGATATCAAGCGACGTCATGAACCGGGCATCGCGTAAGCGATCCAAAATCGAAGACACGTAAGGTATCGGGTAGGCGTCCTTCTCGGTGACGCTATTTAATTTGCGAAAGTCAACGCAGAAACGATAGGTTCCATCTTTCTTTTTAACTAGTAAAATCGGGCTCGACCAGGCTGAACGAGAACGTTCCACCACGCCTGATTTCAGCATCCTGTCCAACTCAGCATCGATATGCGCCTGCATTGCGGGAGAAACCGGGTAGTACCTTTGTTTAACCGGTGCCGCCTTAGTAGTGATTTTATGTTGAACGTACTTGGCGCAGCCGAGTTCGGGTTTAGCGGTAGTAAAATGTCGGTTTACGAGAGTGTCTAATTGGGCTCGTTGATCCGAGTTCAGGTCGAACATAGACTGCAAATTGCCGGTAGGAGTATCAATGGCCGCTACGCCGGGTTTTGAGAATTCCCACTCCCCTCGAAACACGTCTGGGACTATTCCCACTGACTTCCAAAAGTCTATCCCCAGGATCAGGGTGTGCGGAACCTCCGGAACTATCAAAACATCGATAGCTACCACTCTGTTATTTAAACGAATAGGTAAGTGCAGGGTACCTAGACTGGTCACGGTCTGTCCATTAGCCACTGAGCAAACGGGTCTCAGCTTCTTATTTATGCGCAGGCCTACAGTACGCAACACGTCCCAACCCTTAGCTCCTAAGATCGTTCGATTCGCTCCTGAGTCCAACAAAGCTAACAACTCGAAACCCATGATTTCAACAGTCACATGCGGTCGACGGTCATCAGATGACCTTTCTAATACGTAATCGAGAATGACTTTATTTTTTTTTAATTTGGTCTCGCGCTCCTCGATAAGTCCCTTCATAAATTTAGTCGAATTGTTAAACACGCGCGAGGACACTGCTCGACCGTTCAGCGTCTCGCGGGGTCGTTTCCCTGTCCCCTATCTCTTGTTCGACAACGAGGACAAGTGTTTACGGTCACTTTAGGTTTGCCGCAACGGTAACAGAATTTCTTGCCGCGGGGTCGCGGACACCTACTGGCTCTATGGCCTGGTTCGTTACAGTTCCAACACCGTATGCTTGACTTGGGTGCCGGTTCTCGATTCCTCCTCTCGGGAGTATTAACGTCACGCGTTTCGACAATATCAACTGGGCACGTTTCCGCGATAGGCGCGACCTCGACGTATGCCAAGTCTGTTTCTAAGTCAGACTTCTTTCTAGAAGGTGGCACGTAAGTTTCAATGGCATAGCGCCGTTCCTCAATCTTTCGTCCGTATAGCGCTAGCTCGTCGACCGACCGGACTTCCGTCAATCCCAACTGGATTTGGTATAAAGGTGAAATATTATGCAACAAAATACGCAACTGTTTCTCTTCGGGAACCGCTTCGGTCAGGCGCGAAAACATTGTGCGCATGATAGCGATATAAATGCCCATACTTTCCGTAGGGCCTTGCGTGCGACGTCTAATTTCGTCCAACAACCGTTCATCATAATTCGCAGGCTGAAACTCTAGACGCAATAAATTGACTAACTGTTGCCACGTGTTAGGGGTCGCTCTATTCGCGCGATACCATAGCAATGCGTTGCCCGAAAACAAATCGATGGCCTGCATAAACAACTCTTCTTCGGTAAGGTTTCTGGCCACTCTGAGTTCGCTAACACGCTCGATGAAAGCGTTGACCGACAGACCTTTCGGGTCACCTGAGAATTGTATGTTCCATTTCGAAACAGGGGTTGCCTTAAATGAGATCGTACGCGACATCGGCGCAACAAAACTCGGAGTCGACATAGTTGCCGCCGTCGTAGTCGTAGTCGTCGTCGCGACGGTAATGGTAGGTGCGACACCGGACGTCGATGGCAGCGCTACGGCGCTTTCTTCCTCAGCCGTAGTCGCAGACGACCCTAGCTTTACTTGGTTAAGTTCGTAGGTTGAACGTATGAGTGATAATTCCGCGAACGCTTTTTGTTTGAGCGCTCGCTCTTCCTCCGTTATAGCTGAACAATTCGTCAGACGGTTCATTCCGTGATAAAATTTCGTTTTGATCGTAGCCGCTACTTCTTTAGTCGGGTTAGCTAAATATAGCTGAATCTTTTCTTCTAATTCGCCAAACAATGTTGTCACGGCCGTGAGATCCTCCTCGAACGTATACGGGTACGGCGGTCGCGTATCCATATCTGCGCGTCCCTCCTCTCTCAATACGTCGCGTAACCGGGAGCGCAACAAGGTAACCGTGCCGGAAGCATCACGGCCTCTGATTCTCAACTCGTATTCAGCCTCCGCGCGAAGCAGGCGTTCAATATGTAGCTTTAGCACCATGTTTACAACCGGGAAAGGACCGACTTGTGTAATACGTCGTATAAAAAGAAAAACGTTAGCACGTGTTTGGCAAGTCAATTACGTCAGATATCCGAACCAAATCGTAGACGGTCAAGACGGGAGAAATCGGGAAAAAGTGGTTTGTTACCTTTCACTCGCCCAATGGCTTAACGGGACTATCTGTCCATATCCTTTGCGAAGAGACCGAACATAAGCGAAAAAGAGCAAATTCCAAAACTAGGCGGTCAACGAATGGCTTAACGCGCCTACTATCAACCAACAATGGTCACAGACAGTACTGCGCCCGAAATCGAGCGACAGAAAAAGAAAAACGAGAAAAGAAAAAAAAAATCCGAAATGGGGTCGCGCGTTGTCACGCAACAAGGTCTCAGACGTTAAAGCGTCAGAATTAAGACACACGGATGGGCTTAACGAGACTACTCCAGTCCAATAACAGCAGAATTCAGACACACAGCGCAAAAAAAAGGAAACCCCAAAATGAGGTCGAGCGTTGTCGTGCACCAATAGGCTCCAAACGTTGGAATAGCCAAAATCAAGGCACAACGGGTGGCTTAATAAGAAAAACAGACATACAAGGCCTCAGACGTTGGAATAGCCAAAATTAAGACGTACAACGAAGGGGCTTGACGGGAAGACGAATATCGGAAAAGAACAGGCCCACACGTTGGGAAGCCAAAATTAGCCTGTTACGGTATAAAAAGGACTTTACGACACCCACCCAAGGTGAGCATCGCACCACGGAATCAGTCCTGAAAACATGACACACTTGCCCTGAGATCGGTTCGAAATAGGCTAATAGGCCACGGCTGGAACGCTCAGGGAGTCGGGCGTGAGTCACACGATACGTTCTGGGCAAGCGCGTTGTGGCATAATATATACAGGGTATGTCGAAATTATGAGGGCGCCACCAAGCCTGTCTTAACCCGGCTAACCGGGCCTGGACGGTTAGACGGGAGCGAAGCATGCAAAAATACTCCGCCAATAAGATTATGCAAGAGTTGCAAGTTCAAACAACAACTTCGGGATTGCCTTAAGCAAGGATTGTGATTAGGTGTCCATCCGACCACGACTACGCAGCTGTCTCACTCACCTGCACGCTCACAGCTTCCTCGTTCCGTCGTACAATAATTCGTACAATAAAGGGGCGTCTATCTGTAACAGAACATGCACAAACCGAAACAAACAATAGTTCCCTTAACTAACCAATCATATATTTCACTTCGAGTTACAATGGGGTAGCAGAATGCGTCGCCCTGTATCTAACCTTACTCTATAATTAAGGGCACCAGCTGGCACGCGCGCTCTAAGCTTAACGACAGATGTTGAACATTAGTGAACAGCAATAATAGGTACAAAGATACACATTGCCTTATGCAAGGGCAGCGACGATTTACATTAGCCTTCACGGCCTGAACTGTCTGCAGTCTGAATGAATACACTAGCGTAGTAATGAATAGTAATGAGTAACACTCGCGTTCACAGCGGTAATCAGGTTAAAGGCACATACCTTAATGCGTGGGCGGCGAGGGAGCCTGGTACAGCTGAGTTGCGACGAGCTGCAATCGTAGGTGGTAGGTACCTTCGGTGTTACAACGGCGAAAGGGGGTGAATGCATAACCGCCTCAATGGCGACGGGAGACGCGTCAAGACGCGTACAACGGGACGACGAAAATGATGGGGGCCTCACTCGTTCTGCTGAACCAAATCCTCGTAGGTCGAGATGAAGGGGGCACGACCCCTCACTAATAGTAGCAGGAACTGGGCTCCAAAACACCCACGTTACGCCGAAGATCACACGACAAATTTCGAATCACCACCACCACACACAAGCGCTCTCTGCCACGGGCTCTGGAAGACTCACTGAGGGAAGCGTCGGCAAAAGGTCACCTTCGCCGCGTCCCCCACGTGACTAAACCACAGCGAATCGCAAGGCGATGAAATGAAACCAACCAATGCGGGCCACGCTGGTATCACGCCGCCACAGCGTGCTATTCAGAATTCAGAAAAACGCCATCAGACGAGAGCTCCAACCGACGACAAATACTGCTTTTTAGGCTAACTATGTGCGAAATCGTGATTCTGGAATTAGGCGATGGAGCCAAATAAAGAGCTAAAAGGGCTTAGCATACGGGCGCGCTGCTCTAAGCTTAGGCGGCTATTCAAAATACCAAAATGACCTAACTAACGGCGTGAAATGCAATTAAGCATCTGAAATAGCAAAATGACTTAACAACTTTTAACGACGAGATTGAACTAGCAGCTTCTCCCTTAAGGGAAGAAATCAAATAGTAAGATATCTGAACGTTGGTCAAATTAGCGTTGTTATGAATAAGCGACGTAAAGGAGTCATGAAATTCAACCCAATTCTCGAGTTTCCCCGAAAAGGAAGGCAAATCTAAGGGTGGTAATCTTAATCCAGCGAGCTCTCCTGAAGGGCCTTTGACCTAGATTCGGTTTTATACCCGGACTGATCTTATTTTTTGATAAGAATTCCTCGACTGTGCTACTAATCTCGCTAAAATGAGTCATAAAAGAGTCGAATTAATTGAAAAGTTTATCAAAGTGTTCAGCGTCGACCTCCATTAGGCCCTCCATTGACTTCTTATACTCATCCAACAAATTTTGGAAACAACTAAACTCTTTTGACAAGTTGCCGACCTCGTGAGCCTTCACGGGGCTGGACGAAGAAATTCTATGAAATAGAGTTTCGAAACGATCTACTTGGGCTTTTATGAATTTGCAACGAGTGGTTAAAGTGCGAGTTTCCGACATGACCGCTGATGTCGAACGAGTTTCCACCATGACTGACACAAGCAAAAAACAACACTAAACGAAGGTGTAATGGAAAAGGACTTACTTTTGATTTGAGAGCGTAGTAACTTCTTGACGAACAGAAAACCAACCCGCTGCCGATCGCTGCCGCTTGACGTGGGACCTGGACTCGGTGTAGGCTCTCGATGGTTGAATTTCCTGGTGTTGGCGAAGCTTCTTGACGCTCTCCGACGAAATGATGTTGGAGCAATTGCATCCACCAGCTACTGGAAACTTGTACACTCGCGTTTTTTAGTTTCTTCCACATCCGGCTCGAAGGACCAATGTTTTTTGTATGATTAACTTGAAAAGAAACTTCCACGAATGGAGCCCCCAGTTAATCCGCTGCGAATTCCGGTTCAATGGGATTGCCGGGAACTGCCACTTAATAACCCTTGACTTGGGTTCAGTTATTTGTTGGAGTGAAACAAGACTTAACAAACACGAGTATATTGAGTAACAACGATTACAAACGTGTAACGCTAGCCTCCATAATAAATTTCAGCCCTAAATATTAAAACAATATTTAAAATTTATTCATCGCCTATATCAGCGTTACTATAAAAACACCTCGTATCAATGGCCAGACAGATAAGAAACAAGCAGGGACTGACGTCACGTCCAACAACGGTGGGGATGCGTCGCGCGCTGTCCGCCCCCACTTTGAGGTTTTCGGCCGTATAAAAAATCAGTTACCTACCTCAAAGTCTTCCACGGCGTTGTAAACCACCGCATCACCTGGGGGACCATCTTCAGAGAGCTAAAAACATAAAACAACACGAGGCGCTTGACAGCAGCTGACAGTAAACACGGACTTTCTCGAGACGAACTCCGAAGGCGCGAGGCGGCACCCGAACGAGTTTAGAAATTCAAACACACAACCCTGTGAAGTAGGCCTTCCTGTGCTCCGACCGTGTGAGGCTGGTTGCCGACGTGCCAGGGACGCAACGTCCTTTATTTAAGAAGATTTTTTTTTATTTGTCAATTATATACATTTCATTTATTTGTTGTAAACATAGATCAGTAGAATAAACATTTTAAAAGTCTGTTGTTGATATTTATGCTACGCTGTGATACATATCTGAAAGAACCAAATAATTCTTCGACTGATTTTAAGCTATCCGAGTTGTAAGATTGTAAATAAGCTCTATGAGAGGGCTAGCATTACAAATTGGCGCCCGAGCAGGGACCTAGTCAGATATGTACATAGTTTAGCAAATATCATCAGCTCCCGTGTCTAGGTGACTAGACTGGCGCCCGAAGCAAACCTAGAAAAACACCTGATTAAAACTGTGTAGTTTTATATTTCAGATCATACAAAACCTAATTTCCTGGAGTCATGGCGAATCTCGAAAACGGAAATGGTGGCACACCCGTAGCTCCCCCGAAGATTAAAGTAACCTGGATTTACAACCTCCGAGCAGAAGATCTCCGAGGACTTGCAGCTACATTAGGGCTAGAAACAGAAGGCACTGTTCAACAATTAAGACAAAGAGTGTCACAACACCTGAAAGGAGCCGGACTAGCAGAGGATGCAGGCGAGGAGGACGCACAAGAAGATGTCCAAGAAGGACGACAAGATGAGGAAGAGGAAAATGACCACCAGGAAGAGCGAGAGCAAAATTTGGGCTCTTCTAGGTTGAATAATGCCCAAATTTGTAACAGCATTAGAAAATGGGGCCTGAAGTACGACGGCACCTCCGACCCCATTTCGTTCTTAGAAAGAATCGAAGAACTTTCAGTCTGTTACCAGTTCCGGGAACAGGAAGTTCTAACAGCGTTGCCAGAATTGTTTAAAGGTAAAGCGCTGCTCTTGAAACGGTACCAGCCCTCTGCTAATTAGGGCTAATGAATTTAATGAATTTCCTTCGGGTAGTTTGTCAGTCGGAGAATAATTTTGTCCAACCAGATATACACTTGAATATTAGCAAGCAAACACTAGGAGAATGTTAAACAGTTTAATTATAATGTTAAATATGTACAAACATAGGTTTTGTTCTTAAGAAATCAAATAAAAGTATTTTACAATGCGTTTAAGTAATTAGGATGGGCCTCCAGTCGCCTGTTCTTTACGTTTCGGCAACCCGTTCTGCATCCAGGTGTCGAAGGTCCGGTGGGTCGCCCTCGGGAGAAAACGTGTGGACGCCGCTGGTCGGGATGACGGCTCGCCCAACGCAATTTGCAGGGATACCAACTTCCGGGCTCAAATGTCAAGTCCGGCAAAGAAACCGCGTGCAACTGCAAATATTTAGGTTAATTCTAATATTTGTATTTCGCCTTACAACCCCGTGAAAGCGTTGCGGCTCCCGGAGATCTAGTGAAGTGTTTGCGTGTGTGGCGGCAGAAGGAGGCAGTCGACGGTGCCGGTCCAGCTGGAGCCCCTCTTCGTTGTGGTGATCTACGACAGCCCACGGTCACTATGTTGTTGCGGATCCTCCAGGTTGCGATCGGGACCGTCAAGCCCAATAAGTACGATGCTGTAGTCAAACAGAAATTAAATGCATTCTTATCGGGACTTGTAGAAGGTCGGCTAGATGAATTCTAATACATTCGGACTGGACAAATGTTATATAGGTTTGTAGAATTATTACTATTTAATTGACATATGAAACGGCTTGGTGGTTACCCCTTCGTCTCGAATATGCCTTGCAGGGAAGTTTGAGATAGCTATGGGCCAACGGCCTCCAGGAGAATTTTGAATATGTATTTTATACAGGATTTTAACAAGGATTTAGCAATTTATTTATCTTTACGAAGTCGGCATATGAAACGGCTTGGTTGTTAACCCGTCGTCTCGAATACGCCTTGCAGGGAAATTTGTATTATAAACATTAATACCGGGTGTTAACAGGGATTAGTGATTTAATTATTACGAGATCGACATATGAAACGGTTTGGCTGTGAACCCTTCGTCTCGAATATGTCTTGTATGTAATTTAGATATGATTAAAACGTTAAGGCCTCGGGTTCGGTTGTAACAACGGGAAACTATTACTGGAAATCGGGATCGGGAGTTTCGGCAGGAATAATAATTCTCTTTAAACGGACGGACAGGATCAGGAAGGGAATGAAGGGAGGGAATGAATGAATGGGTGAATGAAGTCTCAATGAAGTCTGCCCTGAAATGCCCCGGGAAACGGCTTTTATAGCTCTTCTTCGGGCTTCGTGCATCGAGCAACCACCTCGGCCATTCTAAGTGGGGGATACGTGGAGCAGGGATCCCTTGATGACGTAGCCGGCCGCGCAGGCGAAAAATTCAAATTTGTAACGTAGAAATCGCTAGGCTGGAACGCGCGAATTGATTTCAATTCAGAAAAACGCGTTTCTACTGGGCGAATCGTTACACATGATCCTCCTCTCGGTAAAATGAAGGAAAACCGGCGGAGAAGACATGAAGATACCTGGAGATCTCGACACAGAAAACATTCATGTCTTTCAGTATACATTCTGGGAATATTTAGTGATGTGAAAGTATTCTGGTTTCAGGGCAATTCACCTTCACACAACTTTTCAACTGGGGAGATATTGCATAGGCCGCGGAGACCGGCGTACAATATCCAGGAAACAGGTGCACGGGATTAAACTTACAGGCACTGGTACAGAAAAAAAAACAACTTCTTTTCCACATCTTCTCCTTCAAGCTTCGGAGTACCTACAAACTTTTACTGTTGGCCGGGTTTACGGGGGTAAAAGTACGCTTTAGAAGGAGAGAAAAAACGTCAGTATCATCAATCACACTTTAAAATCAATCGCATTTTAAAATCGATCGCTCTGTTACAGGGGCACTCATCTGGAATACTCTCTAACGCTTATCTGGATTAAGCGAAGAGCCTCATACTCATGGAGCGGATACACAGTTGCATTCACTCTGGAATCGCATTGTCACAAATGCATTCATCTGGAACACACTCTAACGCTTATCTGGATTAAGCGAAGAGTTCAAACTCACGAAGTGGACACAGTTGCGGTATCAACGTAATCACACTAGCAGGATTCTGTGGAGCGCATTCATCTCTGAATAAATGCATCGGTCGCGGTATCGACCTACATTCACACTAGGAGATTCTAAGTCTGCGAAAGGATTCAGGTTGCAGGATAACCTTTTTTTCACACAACAATCTCACTAGAGGAAGTTGCAGAGGCTGCGGGAACCAGCGTACACTTTCCAGAAAACAGCATACACGACTCAGGATTCTGGCACCGAAAACGCATTTTCACCTCCAAGCTTCGACTTATAGTCTACCATCTCCTGTCAACACCCGGGTTCACGGTGACAGAGAGCACGCTTAAAAAGGATGATCTTTTAGGGTAAGCATTCATGCTAACTATGGCGGCATTCACACAAACTTACATATCTCACTTTTTCAGATTCACCAGGCACTTATATGCGGATACCTGCGGCTCTGGGACTGAAAAATGTCGGATACAACGGCGGAACTGGCACACGAAGACTTCCACTCGCGGACATCTGGATTGTCCTGTCTTCGACCATCTTTTGGCATTCCGGCCATCTTCTTCATCTGGGATTCGCTCGGGTGCCTCGGGAACGCTAGGCCCGTGTCAGCTGATGAGGCTGACCCCTGAGGGTTGCAGGAGGATTTACGGACTAGACTGGATTTCGGAAAGATCTTATCTGGACTACACGGGATTTCGGAAAGATCTTTTCTGGGCACAGGAGAGGACTTGGATAGGGATCTCGGAATTCTATACTGGACATCACTGGTTCCGACTGGTTCTGGGTTCCGGAAGATTTCGCTGGACGGCTATACTGTAACAGGTTTTGTAAATTTTTCATATTACAAAATTTTAAACAAATATTTTTCAGGTATCGGATGCCAAATTCTAGTTCTGGAGCTTCCGGCGGGTGCTTGCTAATTTCTATGTATATCTGAGCTCAGGTTGCCTGCTCGGGCGCCATTTGTAACGGTACCAGCCCTCTGCTAATTAGGGCTAATGAATTTAATGAATTTCCTTCGGGTAGTTTGTCAGTCGGAGAATAATTTTGTCCAACCAGATATACACTTGAATATTAGCAAGCAAACACTAGGAGAATGTTAAACAGTTTAATTATAATGTTAAATATGTACAAACATAGGTTTTGTTCTTAAGAAATCAAATAAAAGTATTTTACAATGCGTTTAAGTAATTAGGATGGGCCTCTAGTCGCCTGTTCTTTACGTTTCGGCAACCCGTTCTGCATCCAGGTGTCGAAGGTCCGGTGGGTCGCCCTCGGGAGAAAACGTGTGGACGCCGCTGGTCGGGATGACGGCTCGCCCAACGCAATTTGCAGGGATACCAACTTCCGGGCTCAAATGTCAAGTCCGGCAAAGAAACCGCGTGCAACTGCAAATATTTAGGTTAATTCTAATATTTGTATTTCGCCTTACAACCCCGTGAAAGCGTTGCGGCTCCCGGAGATCTAGTGAAGTGTTTGCGTGTGTGGCGGCAGAAGGAGGCAGTCGACGGTGCCGGTCCAGCTGGAGCCCCTCTTCGTTGTGGTGATCTACGACAGCCCACGGTCACTATGTTGTTGCGGATCCTCCAGGTTGCGATCGGGACCGTCAAGCCCAATAAGTACGATGCTGTAGTCAAACAGAAATTAAATGCATTCTTATCGGGACTTGTAGAAGGTCGGCTAGATGAATTCTAATACATTCGGACTGGACAAATGTTATATAGGTTTGTAGAATTATTACTATTTAATTGACATATGAAACGGCTTGGTGGTTACCCCTTCGTCTCGAATATGCCTTGCAGGGAAGTTTGAGATAGCTATGGGCCAACGGCCTCCAGGAGAATTTTGAATATGTATTTTATACAGGATTTTAACAAGGATTTAGCAATTTATTTATCTTTACGAAGTCGGCATATGAAACGGCTTGGTTGTTAACCCGTCGTCTCGAATACGCCTTGCAGGGAAATTTGTATTATAAACATTAATACCGGGTGTTAACAGGGATTAGTGATTTAATTATTACGAGATCGACATATGAAACGGTTTGGCTGTGAACCCTTCGTCTCGAATATGTCTTGTATGTAATTTAGATATGATTAAAACGTTAAGGCCTCGGGTTCGGTTGTAACAACGGGAAACTATTACTGGAAATCGGGATCGGGAGTTTCGGCAGGAATAATAATTCTCTTTAAACGGACGGACAGGATCAGGAAGGGAATGAAGGGAGGGAATGAATGAATGGGTGAATGAAGTCTCAATGAAGTCTGCCCTGAAATGCCCCGGGAAACGGCTTTTATAGCTCTTCTTCGGGCTTCGTGCATCGAGCAACCACCTCGGCCATTCTAAGTGGGGGATACGTGGAGCAGGGATCCCTTGATGACGTAGCCGGCCGCGCAGGCGAAAAATTCAAATTTGTAACGTAGAAATCGCTAGGCTGGAACGCGCGAATTGATTTCAATTCAGAAAAACGCGTTTCTACTGGGCGAATCGTTACACATGATCCTCCTCTCGGGAAAATGAAGGAAAACCGGCGGAGAAGACATGAAGATACCTGGAGATCTCGACACAGAAAACATTCATGTCTTTCAGTATACATTCTGGGAATATTTAGTGATGTGAAAGTATTCTGGTTTCAGGGCAATTCACCTTCACACAACTTTTCAACTGGGGAGATATTGCATAGGCCGCGGAGACCGGCGTACAATATCCAGGAAACAGGTGCACGGGATTAAACTTACAGGCACTGGTACAGAAAAAAAAAACAACTTCTTTTCCACATCTTCTCCTTCAAGCTTCGGAGTACCTACAAACTTTTACTGTTGGCCGGGTTTACGGGGGTAAAAGTACGCTTTAGAAGGAGAGAAAAAACGTCAGTATCATCAATCACACTTTAAAATCAATCGCATTTTAAAATCGATCGCTCTGTTACAGGGGCACTCATCTGGAATACTCTCTAACGCTTATCTGGATTAAGCGAAGAGCCTCATACTCATGGAGCGGATACACAGTTGCATTCACTCTGGAATCGCATTGTCACAAATGCATTCATCTGGAACACACTCTAACGCTTATCTGGATTAAGCGAAGAGTTCAAACTCACGAAGTGGACACAGTTGCGGTATCAACGTAATCACACTAGCAGGATTCTGTGGAGCGCATTCATCTCTGAATAAATGCATCGGTCGCGGTATCGACCTACATTCACACTAGGAGATTCTAAGTCTGCGAAAGGATTCAGGTTGCAGGATAACCTTTTTTTCACACAACAATCTCACTAGAGGAAGTTGCAGAGGCTGCGGGAACCAGCGTACACTTTCCAGAAAACAGCATACACGACTCAGGATTCTGGCACCGAAAACGCATTTTCACCTCCAAGCTTCGACTTATAGTCTACCATCTCCTGTCAACACCCGGGTTCACGGTGACAGAGAGCACGCTTAAAAAGGATGATCTTTTAGGGTAAGCATTCATGCTAACTATGGCGGCATTCACACAAACTTACATATCTCACTTTTTCAGATTCACCAGGCACTTATATGCGGATACCTGCGGCTCTGGGACTGAAAAATGTCGGATACAACGGCGGAACTGGCACACGAAGACTTCCACTCGCGGACATCTGGATTGTCCTGTCTTCGACCATCTTTTGGCATTCCGGCCATCTTCTTCATCTGGGATTCGCTCGGGTGCCTCGGGAACGCTAGGCCCGTGTCAGCTGATGAGGCTGACCCCTGAGGGTTGCAGGAGGATTTACGGACTAGACTGGATTTCGGAAAGATCTTATCTGGACTACACGGGATTTCGGAAAGATCTTTTCTGGGCACAGGAGAGGACTTGGATAGGGATCTCGGAATTCTATACTGGACATCACTGGTTCCGACTGGTTCTGGGTTCCGGAAGATTTCGCTGGACGGCTATACTGTAACAGGTTTTGTAAATTTTTCATATTACAAAATTTTAAACAAATATTTTTCAGGTATCGGATGCCAAATTCTAGTTCTGGAGCTTCCGGCGGGTGCTTGCTAATTTCTATGTATATCTGAGCTCAGGTTGCCTGCTCGGGCGCCATTTGTAACGGTACCAGCCCTCTGCTAATTAGGGCTAATGAATTTAATGAATTTCCTTCGGGTAGTTTGTCAGTCGGAGAATAATTTTGTCCAACCAGATATACACTTGAATATTAGCAAGCAAACACTAGGAGAATGTTAAACAGTTTAATTATAATGTTAAATATGTACAAACATAGGTTTTGTTCTTAAGAAATCAAATAAAAGTATTTTACAATGCGTTTAAGTAATTAGGATGGGCCTCTAGTCGCCTGTTCTTTACGTTTCGGCAACCCGTTCTGCATCCAGGTGTCGAAGGTCCGGTGGGTCGCCCTCGGGAGAAAACGTGTGGACGCCGCTGGTCGGGATGACGGCTCGCCCAACGCAATTTGCAGGGATACCAACTTCCGGGCTCAAATGTCAAGTCCGGCAAAGAAACCGCGTGCAACTGCAAATATTTAGGTTAATTCTAATATTTGTATTTCGCCTTACAACCCCGTGAAAGCGTTGCGGCTCCCGGAGATCTAGTGAAGTGTTTGCGTGTGTGGCGGCAGAAGGAGGCAGTCGACGGTGCCGGTCCAGCTGGAGCCCCTCTTCGTTGTGGTGATCTACGACAGCCCACGGTCACTATGTTGTTGCGGATCCTCCAGGTTGCGATCGGGACCGTCAAGCCCAATAAGTACGATGCTGTAGTCAAACAGAAATTAAATGCATTCTTATCGGGACTTGTAGAAGGTCGGCTAGATGAATTCTAATACATTCGGACTGGACAAATGTTATATAGGTTTGTAGAATTATTACTATTTAATTGACATATGAAACGGCTTGGTGGTTACCCCTTCGTCTCGAATATGCCTTGCAGGGAAGTTTGAGATAGCTATGGGCCAACGGCCTCCAGGAGAATTTTGAATATGTATTTTATACAGGATTTTAACAAGGATTTAGCAATTTATTTATCTTTACGAAGTCGGCATATGAAACGGCTTGGTTGTTAACCCGTCGTCTCGAATACGCCTTGCAGGGAAATTTGTATTATAAACATTAATACCGGGTGTTAACAGGGATTAGTGATTTAATTATTACGAGATCGACATATGAAACGGTTTGGCTGTGAACCCTTCGTCTCGAATATGTCTTGTATGTAATTTAGATATGATTAAAACGTTAAGGCCTCGGGTTCGGTTGTAACAACGGGAAACTATTACTGGAAATCGGGATCGGGAGTTTCGGCAGGAATAATAATTCTCTTTAAACGGACGGACAGGATCAGGAAGGGAATGAAGGGAGGGAATGAATGAATGGGTGAATGAAGTCTCAATGAAGTCTGCCCTGAAATGCCCCGGGAAACGGCTTTTATAGCTCTTCTTCGGGCTTCGTGCATCGAGCAACCACCTCGGCCATTCTAAGTGGGGGATACGTGGAGCAGGGATCCCTTGATGACGTAGCCGGCCGCGCAGGCGAAAAATTCAAATTTGTAACGTAGAAATCGCTAGGCTGGAACGCGCGAATTGATTTCAATTCAGAAAAACGCGTTTCTACTGGGCGAATCGTTACACATGATCCTCCTCTCGGGAAAATGAAGGAAAACCGGCGGAGAAGACATGAAGATACCTGGAGATCTCGACACAGAAAACATTCATGTCTTTCAGTATACATTCTGGGAATATTTAGTGATGTGAAAGTATTCTGGTTTCAGGGCAATTCACCTTCACACAACTTTTCAACTGGGGAGATATTGCATAGGCCGCGGAGACCGGCGTACAATATCCAGGAAACAGGTGCACGGGATTAAACTTACAGGCACTGGTACAGAAAAAAAAAACAACTTCTTTTCCACATCTTCTCCTTCAAGCTTCGGAGTACCTACAAACTTTTACTGTTGGCCGGGTTTACGGGGGTAAAAGTACGCTTTAGAAGGAGAGAAAAAACGTCAGTATCATCAATCACACTTTAAAATCAATCGCATTTTAAAATCGATCGCTCTGTTACAGGGGCACTCATCTGGAATACTCTCTAACGCTTATCTGGATTAAGCGAAGAGCCTCATACTCATGGAGCGGATACACAGTTGCATTCACTCTGGAATCGCATTGTCACAAATGCATTCATCTGGAACACACTCTAACGCTTATCTGGATTAAGCGAAGAGTTCAAACTCACGAAGTGGACACAGTTGCGGTATCAACGTAATCACACTAGCAGGATTCTGTGGAGCGCATTCATCTCTGAATAAATGCATCGGTCGCGGTATCGACCTACATTCACACTAGGAGATTCTAAGTCTGCGAAAGGATTCAGGTTGCAGGATAACCTTTTTTTCACACAACAATCTCACTAGAGGAAGTTGCAGAGGCTGCGGGAACCAGCGTACACTTTCCAGAAAACAGCATACACGACTCAGGATTCTGGCACCGAAAACGCATTTTCACCTCCAAGCTTCGACTTATAGTCTACCATCTCCTGTCAACACCCGGGTTCACGGTGACAGAGAGCACGCTTAAAAAGGATGATCTTTTAGGGTAAGCATTCATGCTAACTATGGCGGCATTCACACAAACTTACATATCTCACTTTTTCAGATTCACCAGGCACTTATATGCGGATACCTGCGGCTCTGGGACTGAAAAATGTCGGATACAACGGCGGAACTGGCACACGAAGACTTCCACTCGCGGACATCTGGATTGTCCTGTCTTCGACCATCTTTTGGCATTCCGGCCATCTTCTTCATCTGGGATTCGCTCGGGTGCCTCGGGAACGCTAGGCCCGTGTCAGCTGATGAGGCTGACCCCTGAGGGTTGCAGGAGGATTTACGGACTAGACTGGATTTCGGAAAGATCTTATCTGGACTACACGGGATTTCGGAAAGATCTTTTCTGGGCACAGGAGAGGACTTGGATAGGGATCTCGGAATTCTATACTGGACATCACTGGTTCCGACTGGTTCTGGGTTCCGGAAGATTTCGCTGGACGGCTATACTGTAACAGGTTTTGTAAATTTTTCATATTACAAAATTTTAAACAAATATTTTTCAGGTATCGGATGCCAAATTCTAGTTCTGGAGCTTCCGGCGGGTGCTTGCTAATTTCTATGTATATCTGAGCTCAGGTTGCCTGCTCGGGCGCCATTTGTAACGGTACCAGCCCTCTGCTAATTAGGGCTAATGAATTTAATGAATTTCCTTCGGGTAGTTTGTCAGTCGGAGAATAATTTTGTCCAACCAGATATACACTTGAATATTAGCAAGCAAACACTAGGAGAATGTTAAACAGTTTAATTATAATGTTAAATATGTACAAACATAGGTTTTGTTCTTAAGAAATCAAATAAAAGTATTTTACAATGCGTTTAAGTAATTAGGATGGGCCTCTAGTCGCCTGTTCTTTACGTTTCGGCAACCCGTTCTGCATCCAGGTGTCGAAGGTCCGGTGGGTCGCCCTCGGGAGAAAACGTGTGGACGCCGCTGGTCGGGATGACGGCTCGCCCAACGCAATTTGCAGGGATACCAACTTCCGGGCTCAAATGTCAAGTCCGGCAAAGAAACCGCGTGCAACTGCAAATATTTAGGTTAATTCTAATATTTGTATTTCGCCTTACAACCCCGTGAAAGCGTTGCGGCTCCCGGAGATCTAGTGAAGTGTTTGCGTGTGTGGCGGCAGAAGGAGGCAGTCGACGGTGCCGGTCCAGCTGGAGCCCCTCTTCGTTGTGGTGATCTACGACAGCCCACGGTCACTATGTTGTTGCGGATCCTCCAGGTTGCGATCGGGACCGTCAAGCCCAATAAGTACGATGCTGTAGTCAAACAGAAATTAAATGCATTCTTATCGGGACTTGTAGAAGGTCGGCTAGATGAATTCTAATACATTCGGACTGGACAAATGTTATATAGGTTTGTAGAATTATTACTATTTAATTGACATATGAAACGGCTTGGTGGTTACCCCTTCGTCTCGAATATGCCTTGCAGGGAAGTTTGAGATAGCTATGGGCCAACGGCCTCCAGGAGAATTTTGAATATGTATTTTATACAGGATTTTAACAAGGATTTAGCAATTTATTTATCTTTACGAAGTCGGCATATGAAACGGCTTGGTTGTTAACCCGTCGTCTCGAATACGCCTTGCAGGGAAATTTGTATTATAAACATTAATACCGGGTGTTAACAGGGATTAGTGATTTAATTATTACGAGATCGACATATGAAACGGTTTGGCTGTGAACCCTTCGTCTCGAATATGTCTTGTATGTAATTTAGATATGATTAAAACGTTAAGGCCTCGGGTTCGGTTGTAACAACGGGAAACTATTACTGGAAATCGGGATCGGGAGTTTCGGCAGGAATAATAATTCTCTTTAAACGGACGGACAGGATCAGGAAGGGAATGAAGGGAGGGAATGAATGAATGGGTGAATGAAGTCTCAATGAAGTCTGCCCTGAAATGCCCCGGAAAACGGCTTTTATAGCTCTTCTTCGGGCTTCGTGCATCGAGCAACCACCTCGGCCATTCTAAGTGGGGGATACGTGGAGCAGGGATCCCTTGATGACGTAGCCGGCCGCGCAGGCGAAAAATTCAAATTTGTAACGTAGAAATCGCTAGGCTGGAACGCGCGAATTGATTTCAATTCAGAAAAACGCGTTTCTACTGGGCGAATCGTTACACTCTGGGTCAGGAATAATAGACAAAAGTGGAGAAATTGGGACCATTTTGTGTTAGCATTCCATAACCAGTACTTACCCCCGCGATTTCAGGCTAGGATGGCGGAAGAGATTAGGAACCGGACCCAGGGCCAGAAGGAATCCGTGACCGACTTTGTCACAGCCCTCCAGACGTTGCTCCGAAGATTCGGCATTACTAGAGAACAAGAGCAGTTAGAACGCATTTATGAAAATCTCCGTCCGGAGTACAAACTATACGTACGAAGGAAGGATTTTCACCGACTAGACGAGATGGTACAAATGGCCGAAGAATTTGAAGCCCTCCAGCTAGAACAATCCTCTTTTCAGCCACCCCCAACGACCAACCAGGCCTATATGGCAGAAACGGCGTACAAACCAGCGAAACCCCGGACTACATTCTCTTCAAATCCCAAGACCCTCGCCGTATCGTCCATACAAACTCCAGAACCCCGCCAGCAAGTACCACCGGCCCCCAAGTCCCCTGTCCCGTCGACCAGCACCGCGTATAACCGCACCGAAAACTGTTGGAAATGCGGACAACGAGGCCACCAAAGGTTCCAATGCCAGAGACCCTCGAAACTCTTCTGCTCCTGGTGCGGCAAGTCCGGCACGTTGACCAGAGATTGCCCCTGCAGAAGGCCGGGAAACGCCGCCGGCCGTCGAGACCTATGAGGCATCCTCGACACAAGAAGGCCAGGGCCTCTAGTTATCAACTCCCCTATCCAGAATGGTCCAAATGGCTTCACGAGGTCCGAAAATTTTATAACCAGAAACCGAGCCCTTCATCACAGATTTCCACCATAGACGCCCGGCTATTTTTACCTATTGTTATCAGGGGAAGATTGTTCAACGCCCTCATCGACACAGGAGCCGCTAAATCATATATTGGAAAAGTCCTCCAGAGGTTCCTAAGACAACAGGGCGTAGTCAACAAGCAACATAGCCCAACCTGTGTCCAGCTGGCGGACGGCCAGATCATCACCACCCAGGGCCACTATGAACTCCCTATTTTCATACAAGAAAAACCCTATTTGCTCCAGGTTCGCGTCGTGGACACCCTCTCCAGCGACGTGATTTTAGGTCTCGACTTTCTTACTAGGTACCAGGCTGTCATACACCCCGCCTCCAGGTTATGACCCTAGGTCTATCCGAAGTCGCCCTAAATACGCAACGGGCCCCGACGGAATAACAAGTATTAAATCCTTGTCCGCCCCCCAGGCCGAACGATTAGACGAATTCTTGAAGGCGGAATTAGAAAAATTCCCCACAGCTAGCGGACCCACGACCCTAGTGGAACATCGAATCACCCTGAAAGAAGGCATGGGCCCCATCAAGCAGAGGTATTATCCGCGAAATCCAGCGATGCAAGCCATCATCGATGAAGAGGTGGACAAGATGCTAGCAGATGGAATCATCGAACCTTCTAACAGTTCCTTCAGCTTGCCGGTGGTCCTGGTGAAAAAGCCTTCAGGTCAATACCGCTTCTGCATTGACTTTAGAAAGGTGAACGAAGCCACCTGCACCGACGCTTACCCTTACCCTTTATCGATGGAATACTTAACAAGCTTCGTGGAGCTCGCTACATAAGTACCCTCGACCTGAAGCATGGGTATTGGCAAATCCCGCTTGCCATAGAAAGTCGCCCCATATCTGCCTTCACCGTCCCTGGTAGGGGATTGTACCAGTTCAAAGTCCTCCCGTTCGGCCTTCACGCGGCGCCAGCCACGTTTCAGAGGTTCCTGGACAAAATTATAGGCCCGAACTCGAGCCCCACGCCTTCTGCTACTGGACGACATCATCGTCGTCAGTAGAACGTTCCAGGACCATCTGCAACACCTCCAAGAGGTTTTTCAGCGACTGCGGACCGCCGGCCTTCAGCTCCATCCGGAGAAATGCAACTTCTGCCAGCCAGAACTGAAATACTTAGGACACGTCGTCAACCGAGAGGGCATACAGACAGATCCTGATAAGGTGGAAGCGATCCTACGGATGGACCGCCCGCAAACACCCAAGGCCGTAAGACGCTTCTTAGGAATGGCCTCTTGGTATCGCAAATTTATTCCCGGGTTCGCCCAGATAGCTTCCCCCTGAACGAACTGCTCCGAAAAGGAACCAAGTTCGGTGGACGGAGAAACAACAAGAAGCCCTGGAAGGGCTGAAGAGAGCCCTAACTTCAGCCCCAATTCTTGCCTGCCCCGATTTCTCCGTTCCCTTTGTCCTCCAGACAGATGCCAGCACCACTGGTTTGGGAGCCGTCATCACTCAGGTGTTAGACAAACAGGAAAGGGTAATCGCCTATGCTAGCCGATCCCTAACCGAGGCGGAGGCTAAGTATTCCGCAACTGAACTTGAGTGCCTAGCCGTTCTCTTTGCTATAAAAAAGTTCAAAGGTTACCTAGAAGGCTACCATTTTAAGGTCGTAACCGACCACCGCAGCCTGAGATGGTTACGCAACCTGCCAATCCATCAGCCCGTCTAGCCGATGGGCCCTAGAACTTCAGCAATATGACTTTGAAGTCGAGTATCGCACAGGAGCCCTGAACTATGTAGCTGACGCGTTGTCCCGAGCCCCAGGAGGACCCGAAGATAACCTCTCCCCCATGGCCGTCCAGGAACCCGAAGCCCCATGTCCTGGACGCAAAAAATGATTCGCCTAGTGCGAAGAGACCCTACCAAATATAATACTTAGATAGACAACGGGAGCTTGTATCGGAGTTTCCCTATGTAAGTGAAGACCTGGCCGAAGGTTTTCAACCCGAATGGAAGCTGTGTGTTCCCAAGTCCAACGTCGCCGAGTCCTACAGGAATGCCACGATGAACCTGCAGCAGGACACCTGGGGGTGACCAAGACCACCGCCAGAATACAAAAATTATATCATTGGCCTAGGATGCAGCAAGACATTCACAGATACGTACGCTCCTGTTCTATATGCCAGCAATATAAACATCCACAGCAACAGCCAGCAGGCAAGATGTTCTGGTCTCGAGTCCGAGGTCCGTGGGAAACCATAAGTACAGACTTGATCGGCCCCTCACCAGGTCCTCCAAAGGAAATGCGTGGCTCCTTGTCTTTCAGGACCGCTTCACCAAGTGGATCAAAGTACATCCTCTACGCACCGCGACCGCCAAAGCCGTCAGCCAGGCCCTAAAAGAAAAGATAATTTATCGTTTCGGCACACCTAGAACTATTATATCAGACAATGGACCACAGTATATTAGTAAAATTTTCAGGGCCTTAGCCGCCGAGTACGGCATCCAACACCGGTTAACACCGCCATATACCCCCCAGGCCAACCCCGTGGAAAGGGCTAACAAAGTGGTAGGAACGATTATTGCGCAATTAGCGCGAGGGAAACAAAAACTGTGGGATGCCTGGCTGCCGGAAGTGATGTTTGCCCTCAACACCTCCAAACATGAATCGACAGGATTCACGCCAGCTCTCCTGAATCTTGGACGAGAAATGCTACCCCCGCGATCGCTACGTGAAGAAGCGGAGCCCGACTTCGACCCTGACGAAGAAACTACGAGCCCCAGATTATACCACGAGCAGCTACAAAAATTAAAGGATGTAATGGAAGTGGTGAAAAATAATCTCGCCAAGGCCTTCGCTCGGCAGAGCCACCATTACAACTTAAGACGACGTGAGTATCGTCCCCAGGTAGGCCACCAGGTGTTTAAGAGGGATAGAGTCCTCTCTGACGCCGCTCAAGGGATTTCGGCGAAGTTGGCAGCTAAATACGCCGGGCCCTTCGTCATCAAGAAAATAATTTCCCCAGTAATAGTGGAACTCAGCGATCCTCAAACCGGAAGGGAAGTCGGCAGAGTCCACGTCAAGGATATCAAGAAAGCCTTCCAGTAATTTTCCAGGCCACCTGCTAGAAATGTTTTTCAAAATTTTCCCTACACCTGTCGTGAAAATATTTCTAGAAATCTTTAAATAAACGCCTGCAATCTTTCGGTTCTAGATAACTGACCCTCCACCTACAAGGAACAGGAAAGGGTAGTAATTAGGGCCTCGACTATATATATATAGGTCAACTCAAGGTCCTGCCGTCATTCTTCAAGTTAGTCCTGAGTAAAATCAAAAATGCCACCTGTAAGAAATAAGGCGAACGCCCGGCCATCCAGCAGTTGGCCCTATAAGCTGAAGAGACCTAGAAAAGGACAGAAGAAAATCCGCCCCTGGAACCCCGGTGCATACAACACGCCGGAGATGCCGTCCAGCGACCGGTGGTCTCCGTTGCCTAAATGGAGTCCGGTTCCAGCTATGTTGTCCCCTCTGCCAGCCACGCCGGAGAGAAAAGCACACAGCCAACCGGAACCCAAACAACCTCGGGAGAGCCTCCAGGTGAATATTAAATTCTCGAGACTTCCCTCTGAGCAGGAAGCGGCCATCAGACAGCTAGCTCAAAAATTTGAGCAACTGTTCAGTACCTCGCCGAAGAAGATGGAAGCTGAAGATCTGTCCCCCGATCCCGTCGTCCCTAACGAGACGCCTATGCCGAAGGCGCCCTCGACAACGTTGCCAGAAGGAATCCCCCCGGAGCTTTGTCCAGAAAAGCTCTCGGAAGTACCCGTAACAGAGGCAGTATTACCGCTCGAAAAGGATGACCTCCTTGGGGAAGTGCTCGACGAGTTGGAGCTAATGAAGCTTCCAGAACCGGAACTGCCGCCAACTATACTACCCGAGCTACTAAATTCATGCAGAAGCCGTGCCATCGCCAGTCACCACTCGCAAACGACGCCGACACCAGCAGAGAATCCGTGTGAAGATGCCCGCAGGTGGATACCTGCGAATGAAAAGGAAAGATGCCATTCTACTAGGCCTTATTCCGGGTGAGGGCTCTAAGCAAACAACCAAATAATCAGAAAGCAATTCTACATCATCCAGGCACCTAGAGTACCGGAGGAATTGATCCTGCAATTCCCAAGTCTGTCCTGTAGACGCTCCAGGTGTTCCTCCACGATGTAGAGTTAACCTCCTAGAAGAAGACGCCCACGGATCTTTTCCCTCCCACCGAGAGGGCATGTGTAACGCTAGCCTCCATAATAAATTTCAGCCCTAAATATTAAAACAATATTTAAAATTTATTCATCGCCTATATCAGCGTTACTATAAAAACACCTCGTATCAATGGCCAGACAGATAAAAAACAAGCAGGGACTGACGTCACGTCCAACAACGGTGGGGATGCGTCGAGCGCTGTCCGCCCCCACTTTGAGGTTTTCGGCCGTATAAAAAATCAGTTACCTACCTCAAAGTCTTCCACGGCGTTGTAAACGACCGCATCACCTGGGGGACCATCTTCAGAGAGCTAAAAACATAAAACAACACGAGGCGCTTGACAGCAGCTGACAGTAAACACGGACTTTCTCGAGACGAACTCCGAAGGCGCGAGGCGGCACCCGAACGAGTTTAGAAATTCAAACACACAACCCTGTGAAGTAGGCCTTCCTGTGCTCCGACCGTGTGAGGCTGGTTGCCGACGTGCCAGGGACGCAACGTCCTTTATTTAAGAAGATTTTTTTTTATTTGTCAATTATATACATTTCATTTATTTGTTGTAAACATAGATCAGTAGAATAAACATTTTAAAAGTCTGTTGTTGATATTTATGCTACGCTGTGATACATATCTGAAAGAACCAAATAATTCTTCGACTGATTTTAAGCTATCCGAGTTGTAAGATTGTAAATAAGCTCTATGAGAGGGCTAGCATTACAAACGTCACTGATGGACCGATGGTTTTTTACAATAGCTCCAACTGTTGTGACACGCTTAGATTGGCCACGCGAAAATAGCGAATTGCGCGTAACCGTAACACAAAACAACCTGGAAAAGACTTTACCAGGGAGCTAGACCGACCGCAACCCAGCACAAAGCATAGCTGAACTTGCTTACTCGAAATTCTGAATCTAACTGAAGCTGAATTGACAATCAGCTGAACTCGCAAATTCATCAAGGAGGGGAAGGCTCAAATACTATTGGCTGAGGCGATCCTGCGTAGCCAATCGGAGCGTCGCACGTTGTTTAGGAATAAATGCTTATTTTAAGAAATCTTAATGCTAAGCTCTCTCAATGAGGCATTGTATTGAACGAAATCCATAAACACATGAGTCCCAAATACGCTAAGTCGGCTTAAGTCCTATTAGAAAGTGTATCCATCCGCTTAAAAGCCATTAAGGGAAGCTTACAAATTCCTTTCCAATATTAACAGAGGCAAACAAATACGGCAAGATGCAAATTTGACTTTACCACGACCTTTGAATGAGATAGAACAGTTATAACTTGAATTACATGAATAATTATAAGCAAAAAGGTTTTGATACACGCATCTGTGTGAATCAAACAAGTGGTTTAAAGGTTTGAGTTTTGATTGTTTTAATTATTTTGCAGAGTTTAGTGTTGATGTTTTTTTGTTTTCCTTGTTGGGTCATTTCTCTTCTTTTCTTTAACATTTGTTTAATAGAAGCCGATAAGGACTCTGTTGATTTCCTTCCTTGAGTATATGATGTCTGTGCTGCTTTTATTATTGTTTCTGTTAGTATTTTATTTATTTCGTTTACTCCCATGTTTTCTAAGTTCTTATCTTCTATCTGTTTTTTAATTTCGCTTTGATATGTGTTTATATTTTCCTTTATTTTATCTGAATCGAAGAAGAAGAAATAACTAGTGTAATAGCAGAAATGAAAAACAACAAATCACCCGGAAGAGACGACATGATAAAAGAATTACTAAGAGACGGGGGAGTAGAAGTAATAAGGATATTAAGAACATTATACAACAAATGCCTAAAAACAGGTACAATACCAAACGAGTGGAAAGAGGCAAATACAATATTACTATTCAAGAAAGGTGACAAGCAAGACCTTGGAAATTATAGGCCAATCACACTCCTATCACACAGTTATAAAATCTTCACGAGAATAATTCAAACAGAATTAATAACAAATTAGAATCCTTCGTTACGTATCAACACGCAGGGTTTAGAAAGAACTTTAGCACCACAGACCACTTATTAACTGTCAAACTACTAATAGAGAAAGCGAATGAATTCCACCTGCCTCTGTTCATCGCGCTAATAGACTACCAGAAGGCGTTTGACACCATTGAAGAATGGGCAATTCAAAAAGCACTATGGAATGCAAGCATAGATCACAGATACATGACACTGATCCACAATATTTATCAGGATGCAACAACCAACATCGAAATACAAGAACAGCAAGTAGAAAATATCGCTATAAATAGAGGAGTACGCCAAGGAGACCCTCTTTCGCCAAAACTATTTATAGCAGCACTGGAAAACCTCTTTAAAATTTTCGACTGGGAGACAAAGGGCATCAACATCAACGGAAAATTTCTAAATAATGTCAAGTATGCAGATGATATCATGTTGGTGGCTAAGGACGAGGACCAGTTACAAACGATGATCCAAGAACTAAATGAACAATCCAAACAAGTGGGATTGCAGATGAACGTTTCAAAAACGAAAGTAATGACAAATACAGAAGAACATCTAAATATAACCATAGATAACCAGACATTAGAACAACTAATCAAATACATATATTTAGGCCAACGTATTAAATTGAATAAAGAAAACTATGAAACAGAAATCACAAGGAGGCGAAAATTAGGATGAGCCGCGTTCGGTAGACTAAGCCACATATTAAAAATCTGGTGTGATACACTCACACAACTTCCTTTTACAGTGATCTTATAATTAGTCAAAAATTTCATTTTTAATTTTTAAAAATTTGTCAAAAATTACAAATTCTACAAAAACGGTACAAAATAGAGCGTTAGTTAAAGAGACAAACTTTCTCTAGAATTTTAAGGTGAATTCGAAAATGTAATAATATACCGGGTGTTTTATTTAAAATAGGAGTTAATTAAAAAAATAGAAAAAAAAACAAAAGAAACCCACTTTAGAAGTATTCAACTGGAAAATCACCTATCTCACATCAATACACATTAAAAATGTAATAAAAATGTAAAGTTTAAAAACAATCGTTGGAGCTGTTTTTGAAAAAATCGAAAAAAACTGAAAAATCACAAGAGTAAACACCTACTTCCGGTTATACGATTTTCTTCAAAAGCTTGCTGTCTCATCTACATAGTACACAAAACTTATATATGAAGTTTCAACGTCATACCTCTTTTAGTTTTTGAGATATTCTGTTCACAGACAGACAGACAGACCAATGAAAAAAAATATGTTTTTTGGATTCAGGGGACTCTAAAACGTGAAGATCTGTTAAAAACTCAATTTCGAATTTTTGGGGTAAATCCAATACTTCCTTTATTGTAAAAGAAAGTAAAAAAACATAAAAATCCCGCAACACCTTAGAACAAAAGTGTTTGACGCCTGCGTCTTACCTGTTTTAACCTATGGAGCCCAGACATGGACGCTCACCAAACGTAATATGGAAAAATTAGCGGTGACACAAAGGGCAATAGAAAGACAAATGCTAAACATAACCTTAAATGATAGAAAACGAAACAGCTGGATAAAGAGACAGAACCAGAGTTAAAGACATAAGAAAACAAGCACAATTAAAATGGCAGTTTGCCGGCCACAACGCAAGATATAGTGATGAAAGATGGAACTCGCAAATAACAAATTGGCGCCCCTGGCTGGCGAAGAGAGAGCGAGAACGACCCCAGATGAGATGGGAGGACGACGTGAAAAACACGCGGGCTTGATGTGGAAAAGAAGAGCCCAAGATAGAAGACAATAGAAGGAAATTGGGGAAACCTACATCCAAAAATGGATCGAATAAAGGTCGAAGAAGTGTTGATCTTACGCATCACTTATGCTTTCTAACATATATTATCATCATCTATCAGCTACAAAGGTCTTGAAGGCCCGTGGCTACAATCTTCCTCCATTCCTTCCTATTTCCGGCTCGTATCTCCCAATCATCGGCTATGTCCATGCGTGCTAGGTCTTCCATTACGTCCTGCATCCCCGTTTTTGGTGGTCTGCCCTTTCTGTTTCTGCCCTATGGTTCCTCTTTTAGGGCCCTCTTTGGCATTCTTGTCTCCTCCATTCTCGATAGGTGGCCCAGCCAGCGTAACCTTCCTTGTTTGATTATAATCTCAATTTCGGGTTCTCGGTACAGTTCATAGACCTCATCATTGGTTCTTCTCCTCCACTCTCCCTGTATTTTCACTCCTACAAATATCCTTTTTAGCATTTTTCTCTCCCACCTTGCTATTTTACCACGCACTTCCTCTGTCAACACCCATACTTCACTCCCGTACGTCACTACTGGTCGTATCACCGTTTTATAGATCCGAGCTTTAACCTCCCTTGATAATGTCTTGTTGTTTAGCACTGAATTCAGCATTGCCGCGCACCTTGATCCTGCCGCAATTCTTCGTTGTATTTCCTGATTTCTGTCTTTGTTGCTGCTTATATTTACACCAAGATATGTAAAGTTCTGCACTTTTTCGAAGTTGTATTTTAAATTTTGTTGGTTGTCCAGTATAGCAAGCCCATTAGCTCTGGCATCGTTGGAGTTGAGGATCATGTACTTTGTTTTACTCTCATTTATCATTAATCCGAATTTTCTTGCTTCCTTTTCCAGACGTTGGAATATCAGTTTTAACTCCTCTTGTGTCGTGCCATAATTGTGAGATCATCAGCGTAGGCTAGTATCTGGTAAAGGCTATTTATAATACTCTTATTGACCTTCACTCCACTTCGTCTGATTGTTGTTTCCAGGGCCAGATTGAATAGTAAGGGTGACAAGGGGTCCCCTTGTCTTAGCCATTTCTGTATCCTGAATTTGTTTGACCTTTCTCCTTCAATCCTCACCCTACTCTCTGTCCCTTCTAATGTCATTGTTATCAGTCTGGGCGCCGCTATTTGGACGCCGGCCGTTTGGGCGCCGGGACTTTTGGGCCCCGCCGATTGGGCGCTGGACATTTGGGCGCCGAAATTTAGAAATATTAAAAATAGTCCAGAATTCTTCTGTTTTTTATAGTAAATATGATTTTTTACAAGCAATTTCAAATGACATTGTTCACGGTGTAATAGATTTGATATAGATGTATCTATTTAAGTAAATTTACAATTACTCCACAAAATGTAACACAATAAACTTACGGCTTAGGTAAAAATGAAAACTTTTGCATTTATAATCCTAAACCATTCTAGAAAATTAAAACAAATATAATTGTGACAGTAATTATTTATTATATAACAAGTAAAATCAGGTTACAGTTACTAGAGTAGTATACATATAGTCACATAATAAAAGTAGAACTACAATATAATCTACCACAATTACAAGAAGACATTATGTGAAATTATTAAAAATAATTAAGCAACATTGTTAGAACTCTCAAACTATTTAAAAATGTATACTACTGGCGCCCAAACGTCCGGCGGTCAAAAGTATGGCGCCCAAACGGCGGCGGCCAAAGGGCGGGGCCCAAACGGCGGCACCCAAATGTCGCGTACCGCGGAACCGTATCTCTACACATGGATGGTTCATGTAGGTGTTCTTTTTTTGTAAAGCTTACTTGTTTGTAAAATAATTTCATGTTCTTTTTACTGTAGTGTTCTTCTATAATTTCAATTGTTTTTCCTGCATTCTCCTCTTCTTCCTCCTGCAAAGACTTTTAAGTTTTCTTCTCTTTTCTTTTAGCTTTTCTTTGTTTTGTTCGGATTTATAGTTCATCATTTCCATTTTAGCTTTCTTCAGACTTTTCCATGCTTCTCTGCACTCTTCGTCAAACCAATTATTCTTTTGTTTTATTTCTTTGGAGGTTCTTTCCTCTGCTACTTGCTTTATAATGTTTTTAAGATCTTCCCATTCTATCGATGTGTCTTCATCTATCCTTCTCAGCTCCTGGTCCAGGTGATTTATGTACTCATCTCTTACGTCCTTGTTACTTAGTTGACTCAAGTGTAGTTTTCTCTTCTGTTTTCTGCTCCCTTTAGGTTTGTGTCTTACTTCTCCTTTTATTACTGCTCTCATTAAATAGTGATTGGATGAGATTTCCGCTCCCCTGCGGCTTTTAATATCCATGACTAGGTGTTGGTGTTTTGCCTCTACGAGTATGTGGTCAATTTGATTTACTGTCCTTCCATTTGGGTGTTCCAGGTGCCTTTATAGATGTCCTTGTTCTTTTTGAATGTAGATATTACTCTCAGATCTCTTATAGCTGCAAAATTAATTACTCTTTGTCCATTTTCATTGGTTTTATAATGTAAGCTATGCTTACTTGCTACTGGGTAGTTACCTACTATCCTCCTTGCCAATTTTGGCATTATAGTCTCCTACTACCAGTTTTACATCATACCTTGCTATAGAGTCATACAGCTGTTCCAATTCCTCGTAAAACTTGTCCTTAATTTCATCTTCCGTCTCCTCTGTCAGGGCATGAACATTAATTATGTTAGTTTTTCTAATGCCTTTCATTCTAATATAGCTAATTCTTTCGCTTGTTACTTTAAAGGCTATTACATTTTCCGCCGCTAAGTTTAGAATCAGAAATCCTGTGCCCAGTCTGTTTTGTTGAGCTCCTCCTTTGAAAAAGGTGGAGTCTCTGAGCTTTGTTATGCTTTCACCTTTTATGTTGGTTTCCTGTACTGCTAATATGTCAATCTGGTATGCTTTACATTGATCCTGTAGTTGTAATAGTGCCCCTTCATAGTTTACTCCTGTTACGTTCCACATATATCACACTAGATTATTTTAGTAGAATTGTTTTCACCATGGTCTTGTGACTGCATGGGTGTCGTACCACAAAGTATTATGCCACACTGGAACCATTTGCTGGTGGTTGTAGGAAACGCATTTTGAATATGTGAGCTTAAATATTGAGGCGAGAACGTCTCAACTTGCTGTGTTAGCTTTGAGCTATGATTATCATAAAAAGAACATACGTATATCATTGTAATGCAAGTCCAAGTGGTGATTCAACGGTGCTGTACGACAAAGCACTATTACACCAGAACGATTGAGTGCCTTGTCCAGTGCAGTCGTGTTTGCAAAGTGCATTAATTTTGTTGGTAGCATTTAGTAAAAGCTAACACGCAGAAAATGTATTCTTCACTTAATATATATATTCTTCGATAAAAAAATACTTAAGCGCTTGCCACCGCCGCACGTCGGATTTTGGCATTTGCAAATTGCATAGTTAAGTAATCAAAATTTATATTATTGAAAAAATCAGACTCAATAGAAAACAGACCAAAAACGTTGGAAGGTCTTGTGATAATGACGCTCTGTAAAAGTGTTTGATCCTTTTTAAAATTGAAAAGGAACACGCTGAAGTACAATTTGAAACTGCCATTGATAAATAAATCTTTAAGGCTAATTTTGCCTTCTCTGGCACATTCAGTTGGGATTTTCGAATTACGTATAAGCAATAAATTTTCTATGGCAATTGTTGTTCTTTATCTAAAATTTACCGCCTCTAAAAATGTTGCTCTATACTAAATTTCAAATAAGAATGCAGTAGATGGCGCTCCGAACTCAAAATTAGTTTTACACTAGGAAAATATAAGCTTGTGTGACTGCTCGTGTTTACAATAATTTCGTCCTATATAATTCAAATAAACGTATGCCAGCCTTTTTATCCACTTTTTTCCGGTTTTCCTTTTAAATTTTTAGAATTCAAACCAAATGTCAAATTGACAATTTTGAAAAAATATTTGATTTTCAGATGGTTGTAATGATGACTTTGTTATAACCAATCATGGTCATAGTTATGATTACTATTTAGCTCTAAGTACTGCATGCTTATTTTAAATTTAGTATAGAAGCGATTACTTCTGCTTTATAATAATAATAATAATAATAATATGCCTTTATTCAACCAGAAAAAAAAAACAGAAAAGAAATACTACTGAATGTAATATTTACAGGCAAAGTTCAGCTAGATAACGAAAGGTTGTTTGCTGCTCTTCCACTTAACCTGTAGTTTGAACTTAAAATTAATAGAAAAACATAATTACTATTTATTTCAATTCCGACATGAAAACTCATGGGCCTGCCTGTAGACGTAACAATACAAAACTATTTATCAAAGAAACTATTGATTCTGCTCACGAAATAAGTAATAAGTTAGATTTCTTTTGAATATCGATTGACTTATAGTAAATGGAAGAATATTTGAAATTTTTTGAAACAGTTAACGACACAATATGAAAAAGATCCCTCAAATAGTTGTTTTCGATGTGATAAGACCCTTGTGGCGAAGATTTAAATTATGGATGTCGGTACGATAAGTTAGCTTTCTGTGCAAGTATGGAGGATATTTAAACGTAATAATTTTTTGATATAGACAAGCAGAATGCATATATCTTCTATTTAACATATTTAACCATTTGCGATCCTGAAGTTTGTGAAGAATTTTTTCATATTTACATATACCATATATTCGACGTAGACAAGAGTTTTGAACTTTTTGTATCCTATTAATGTCAACAGAGTCTAGACAAGGGCATATACTACATCACAATAATCAAACTGTGACAGAACTAGAGCAGTGCACAAAGATATTTTCATCTTAGTAGTCAGCAAATGCCTGTTGCTGTAGAGTTTTAATCATATATATAATACACATATATTGCTGGTAGGGCCTGGAAACTTCAGAAAACATTACGACGCCGACATAGTTTCACTTAGAGTATAATGCGTCTCGTGCGCATGCGTGAGAAGTCGAACTCCTCCTTTTTAAGCGAATTTTAAAGTTAACCACTTCCCCATTGGGCGGACGACGCCGCCGCGCTTGCGCACATCTCACCGTATACATGAAGGAGTTGGTTGTGTGTCTCACTTCATCGGCTAGTTTCCCACTTATAGCCGCTAGCAATATAGTAAGTATTAGATATATGGTTTTAATATTACAATATGAACACTGCAGACATTTGCTAATATGATCTTTAAATCAATTTGAAGCCCAAGATTTCTTACAGTCGTGAAACAGTATACGTACTTTATTTATAAAAATCGATAAATCGTCTATACATCGATGCCGATCTTGTGAGTTTCCAAATAACATGGCATAGGATTTTGTAAGATTGAGCTGTAGATAGTGTTGTTTGGATATATTATAAAGCACAGTTAAGTCTTTGTTTAGTAAACTACAAGCATTCTTACTTTCTTCTGGTTTAAAAGAAATGTAAACTTGTGTATCATCCGCATATGAATGAGAATGAGAGCTCATAAGATGTTCATGAAATGCTGAAGTGTAAATATTGAATAGAATCGGACCCAAGATCGAGCCCTGTGGGACGCCATTCACTATGCTTGTAAATTTAGATTTATTTTCTCCCAATACAACCCGTTGGGCACAACTAGAGAGATAATTCTTAAACAGCATAGCAGCACTGTCCTTTAAGCCGATGTAATGTAACATGACAATCATTATTTCATGATTAATTATCAAAGGCCTTGAAGAAGTCCAAAAGGACCAACACAGTAAGCTGATTGCTATCAGTTGCTCTAAGAATGTCATCAACCACATCAAGTAACAAAGTGGAACAGCTGTAGCTACGTCTAAAACCAGACTGCTTGTGCGGTAATATTTTGCATTTTTCCAAATGATCACTTAACTGTGCAGCCATGGACTTCTCCAGTACCTTTGACAAAGCAGGGAGAATTGAAATTGGACGCAAATTCTTAAATGAAGTAGGATTTGCGACTTTTGGAATTGGTATAATATTGGCTTTTTTCCAACATTCTGGAAAAACCGAATGAGTTAAGCAATAATTCATAATGTGCGTAATTATTGGCAAAAGAAATGGCAGGCAAAGCTCCAACAAAAAAATACCTATGTTGTCAGAACCAACGGCCTTAGATTTAATGGTTTTAAGGAACTTTAATACCTCAACTTCTGATACAGTTCGGAATTTGAAAAGCTGACTTTCACTTACAGTTGGTTTAATGTTATTGCTGTACTTTGGGAATTGAATTAATAAAAAAATCATCAATTACTTCAGCATTAGCTAAATTTGAAGGGAGTTCATTGTTTTTATTATTAGATTTTAGAATATCAAGATTTTTAAGTTCTCTCCAAAATGTTTTAGAATCTAACTGAAATTTAGAATTTAAAAAGGCTTTCTTTTCTCTCCTGATTGCTGTTGTCCTGAAATTACGCAGTTGTTTGTAATAATGATGTGATTTATATTCTTAGAAGTTGTATATCTGCTAAGAGCTCTGTCGTGAAATGACATAAGCATTTTGATATTATCAGAAAACCAAGGTGCACAAGGCTTTGATAACTTTGCCGTTTTATAGGGTGCATAAAGGTCAAATAGCGTAATTAAGGTGCTGTTTAAAAATTCTATTTTATCATTAATATTATTTAAATCATACATGATGCCCCACGGATTGGATCTCAGGTGATCATAAAATTGCTGGTCATTAAATTGTTTAAAGTCTCTGTATGTTCTAATATACGGTTTTGGTTTGGAGCAGACGACATCAAACTTACAAGCAATAAGCTCATGTTCAG